>JAYXIM010005279.1:0-236861 GCA_037575425.1 Anastrepha fraterculus
TGCCGGAGTTGAGTGGTAGTCACGCAAACCCTGCCGAGTGGTAGACATGCACCAATCCATTCGATTTTTAAAACTTTTACATTTATCAGACAATTTTTTTTTTTTCATTTATATCTTACATTTTTTCAGGCACGATAAGTCCAAGAAATAAGAAGAAATATCACCGAATGCTCTAGTATTCAGTGCGCAAATTAAGTAAGGGTTATTTTGTATATATCCCCTACAAATAATAATAATAAGAATGGGCTGAAATAATGGGCTTAACACATAGATGGCACTAGCTTTCTGGCATTAACCTCTTTTTCAGTTAGTAGATACTAACTTTAAAAAGACAGCTGTTAAAATTTCATGATATTCTATTCATTAGTGCGTTGTTGTGCTACGAATGACGCTACTTTTGTTATTTTCAAAACAAGGGATGCATGTTTTAATTTGAGGGCTCCGGTCCATCAGAAACAACAATAAAACGGTGGTTTGCTGGCTTCAAACGTGGTCGTAGAGACACTGATGATGCACAACGCAGTGGACGTCCAAATGAGGCGGTACAACCAAAAAACATCAAAACATTCCACAAAATCGTTTTGAATGATCAGAAAGTGAAGTTGCGTGAGTTAGTTGACATCGTAAAGATTTTAAAAGAAGGTATTGGCTTTATATTGAATCAGCATTGAGAGAGTACTATGAAAAAGCTCTGTTCAAAGTGGTTGCCGCGTTTGTTCACTGCTTTGTTTCAACAAGACAACGCACCGTATCATTAGTCAATCAAAACAATGACAAAACTATATGAATTTTACATCGAATTGCTCCCACATTCGCCGCATTCGACAGGTTTGGCTCCCAGCGACTACTGACTGTTCGCAGACCTAAAAAATGCTCGCCGGTAAGAACTTTCGCTAGAATGATAAGGTTATCGCTGAAACTGAGGTCTATTTTGAGGCAAAAGATAAATCGTTCTACAAAAATGGTGTTGAAATGTTGAAGCGGCGCTGGAAAGATTGTGTTTTTCTTGATGGAAATTACGTTGATGAATAATGTAAAAAAAACGTATTTTTCCAGAACTTTTCAGCCCATATGTTATTACTGCTTTATTTTCGGAGCCAAGAGGGGCTGCATTGGAAACAGAAGCTCTCCCACTAAACAGACGATCACTGGAGTTGGAAGCATGCACCTTCTTCTATAACAGCATCATTCTCGTTATTTAGTAGTCACACCTCGTAAAACATTTATGCATTGCCTTTTTTGCGTAAACTTTTACTGATTTCATTAGTTACCAACAGGGTTGAGCATTTTTGGACTACCACTGAATTGCACTACCACTCTCTATTCAGTGATAGTTCAAATGTAAAATCCATTATCACTGAAAATTTAGTGATAGTGAAAAAAAAATTAACTATCACTAAAGGTTTAATGATATTGCAGTTTTTTTTCACTATCACTAAATTTTCAAGGAAACATGATCTTTAATTAAATACATTTTTATTTATATTTTATGTCCGATATTAATTATCAACTAGTTTGTTGACAAAAAAGGCTTCTTGGCATATAGACGGTGTAATTAAACGATGTCATTAAGACGAGCTGCGGTAATAAATCTCGACGTCTTAGTGTCAATAGCAGACCCAATTATTTGGCACTCTCGCAATTGTTGAAGCCAAAAACAGGTTAAGTGAACTACATATTTTACAAGCTGGAAATGTATACTCTTAATGAGGAGAAATTGAATATTTGGAAAAATATGAAAGAGTAATGCAACCTATCGCGGAAGTTATCGTCTTCCTTCGAAGACAACAAAATATGTTACTGGAAAGGTTAGAAAAAATATTTTTGCTTGCACCCTGACTCCTGGGATACAATTCTTGCATAATTCCCAATATCAAATTAAAATTTTGAAAGGTCATGCTGGAAAGTGATGAGTCATATACTCTAGAGGATGTCCAAGGTAAAGTTAAAGAATACCCGTTGAAGTTAAAAAAACCCGATAGGAGAAGAAAGTATTATGCAGCCCTAATTCATGATTTCTCGAATTTTATGAGGAGTTAACAGGTATTCGATTATAATAAACCAACCCGCTAAATTTTTTTAAATAACTTCTTTTTTTTAGATGAAAATTATTATATACTTGAAGACTCCCATGGCGGACCGATAGCCACCGAAGTAATTTTGTACTTGAAGAACGATAATAGATGAAGTTTGCACCGCTTTAGTGCGGTATAATTAGAAGCTCTACTCCAAATTACTCGTATGATTTATTGTGAAAATGTTTCCTTATACTGCTTCAACTCGTGTAGTTTTACTTTTTTCTGTTATGTTACTTAAAAACGTTAATTATCACTAAGGATTTTCACTGCCACTAAGTATTTAGTGGTAGTGCATTTTTTTCACTATTACTCAAGGTTTAGTGATATTTAATTTTTTTTTACACTATCACTAAATATTCAGTGATAATGAAATTCGTGTTTTAACTACCACTGAAGAAGTTGTGGGAGTGAAACGCGTATTGCATTTATTTTGTAGCGCAACCCTGGTTACCAACAAACATAACTCTCTGAAAAATCAATTATCAGAATGCTCGTAGAGCAAATATGTTTTAGAATCGAATAAGGCAGCAAATAATTTTCAATTCAATCTTGAGAGATCAAACAACCGTTGGTATCTATTATAAATTGCTGCTAAAAGGCTGTTTCATAATACTGAATTTATTTGACGTATTTTTGTGTGTTTTACAAAAACAAAAAATCATCAAAATTATACAAGTCTACAAAACATTTCCTAATACTACTAAAAATAATACACAAAACGCTGATTTCTTGATTCTATCAATTCTCTACTCGTATATTGCCTTTGGATTAATGTAAACTCCATTTAGTATCATAACCTGTTTACAGCGATTCGTCTCCAGCTGTCGTATTGTTACCTAACACCACCACTCATCCACATCTTTTGCACGTGACTCACTTGCCAGTCGCGGTTTCTTGACCCTTTTCTCAAAACAAAAAGCTACATTGCTTTTATATTATTTTATTTTATTGCGCTGACCTTCAAAGCAACAAACTCGGAAACGAAAATACTGCTATGTCTGGCCTAACTGGATTGCGATCTTTAATTTCTGATACGACTTCACCTTCTTTTGCATGTAAATACGCAAATACTTAGGTGTGTATAGTATGTATGTGTGTATGAATATCGGAAGTATACATACATACTCAGGCTATTTTGAGCCAAGCTAACGATTACCGGCCCTCCGATTTTCCTACCACATTGTATTTCATCTTCATTAAATAAATTCAGGAAATATTAAATTATACAAGTTTATAGTTTGCTCGATTAGTGTTTGGTATTAAATTAATGGTTTTTGGTTTTTAGTGACACCAATAGAAGTGATGAACCAAATTACTATGCCGGCTCTTTATTAAATGTAAATATAAATTTTTGCCAATTTTATTTTGTAGTTTCAATTTATACCGCCATGGCACACAACCGTAATTAGCAGGTTTAAGCTATGTTAAATATGTATATATTTGTATGTATTATCGATACGACGCAGCACCGAAGTAGAGGATATAAAGGAAAACCTTCATTTATGTTGCATTGACATTGACTTTGACCGAAAATCCAGTAGCCGAAATAATTACTAAAACGCATCGACAAAAATTTTTGCATTCATTCAGGCGTAGCAACAAATAGGGTTTGGCTACAAAAGATAACTATTCATAAATTATTGAAATGTATTTACATATATGTATATATTTATGAATATGATTGTGCATATGTACCTTATGCATATATGTTTTAACTTACAATCATAACGATGTGACCCTGTAGAAATTTTAAGTAGTCAACTTAAAACTTAAATAAAACTATGTACGGCACATTATGCACATATCAAAATGTTCATCACTTTTTGGCAAAATTCGAGTTATAATGGGTCTTTTAAAAGCGATGCCTAGATATCAGCAGTGAAAAATTCCTAGACGGTACCTTTTTTATGTCATCTTTGGCATTTGTGAAGTAGACATCGTTGACGTCATTCAACAATTCTCTCACAAACAAACTACGAAAGCTATATGCTAAAACCGTGAACATATCTTCAAGATACATAGCCCGCGAAATTTGAAAATGCACCTTATTTTTTAACAAACCTCGTGCAAAGCCTTAAAATTATTGAATCTTATTATGAAAATTGTCGATCTTTAAGAACAACATATCGCAAAATTCGTGATTTTTTTATTCAAATAATCGTCCGAACGAGGAGACAAAAAAATAAATAAAACTTCAGGAAACTATTTGTGTCGAGGATAGAAAAAGGACTGGCAAACCAGACTGGAATTTTTTTTTAAAGTAAGTTATATTTGAATAAGCCAACAGCGATTCCTGAGCTGAAATACAACATTCGGATCGAGATTACTGAATTCAAAGCGATAATACGTGAGCGAGTCCTTCAAAATTGTAATCCTCATATGACAGCCGCCCAAAAAGTAATGGTGGGCATTTAAATGATGTCATTTTCCACATATAATTGTTAGGAAACGTATTTTGAATAAAAAAAAAATAGTGAAACCTAAAAGAATCAAAATTTTTACATGTTTTATTTAAAACAACATCTAAGCGTTTGTTTTTCCTTTTATAATGCGGATGATTTCATTCTTCAGCTTCGGAATTGTCTCGAGCTTGTTGGAATAGACCATACAAAAAAGTCCATAGATGTCAAGTTCAAGATCTCGATGTTCATTTGACCATTGTCGCGTTTGTTTGCAATAGGGACATTGTTTCATCCGCAGTATTGCAAGTGGCACCGTCCTATTGAAGCTCCATATTTTGCGTGACTACTATCCCCAAGGGACCAGATTCGAAAACCCGGACACGAAACACCAATTGACAGACAGCGACCGCTATTAAGGTCGCTCCACGGCAGGCAAAGCTTCTCATAAAAAACCATTTGCCGTTCGGTCGCAGCGCAACACAAATCGCAGGAGGCGCTTAGCCAATCACCCAATTGAGGATGCAAACGCCAATTAAATATAAGTAAAGTTTTGTGAGAATTTTTATAAAATACGTGAATTTTACTAGGCCTCGAAAATCATGAAGAGCATATGGCCATATTCATAGAATAATTATATTTTTAGACCAAAAACATGCATTTACTAAAAATGTTAAATTTTCATTACTACTTTCTCCATGGATCTGTAAGAGCTTCTATAAATACGGTAAAAGTATATAAATTAAATATTTTTTTTTCTTTACTGCACGCAAAGTTAAGGGAGATCCCCTTAATTATGAAACTTGCAGGGATTAGTGAGCATAGTCTCAACTGTTAATAATAAAAATAATACAAAAGTCTGAGGGTGGGTGTTTTTAAAAAATTACAATAAAGAAATCACTCATTGTTTTCATTTTTCCTTCAGGGGTTTTTATGTAAATTTATATGTACGTAAGCACACAAGCTTGATGAAACCAGCAAAACGTGCGCAGCGCATTTAGTGCAGTTTTTGTTGTTGCCGCCGTTTTCATAACTGGTTGAGTTGGCTTGGACTTGACGATATGCTCACCGTTCAGCTACTGCATGCGTGCCTGAAATCACAGGCCACCTTTATTTGAAGCGTTAGTCGTAAGAAATGTTTAAACCAAAAAAAAACGAAAAGTGGGAAGAAGTCACATACAGCAACAACGAATATGAATGCCAAAATCAAAACAAAATGCAACTTCTTGTAAAACCAAAAATTTACATAATTTACAAATATGTATGACGAGTTGTGAAAATGCCGGTAGCCGATTTGGGGAAGCCGCATTAGTGAGCAATCGTCAGCACAATAACTGTAAAAAAAAGAGGTGGCCTGTAAAGTCGGTTTACTGACGATCAGTGCCGGATTTACACAAAATGCCGCCCTGTGCACCATTAAGAATGCCGCCCTAATTTTTAAAATTTGTGTGTGCGTGTTTGTATTATAGTACAAAAAATAGTCGTTATACAATAAACAGGTGTAACAAAACAAATTTTGGGTAGTTTTATGCATCAATTAACAGATTATAGAATAATATTTGATATATTTCAATTTTTATTGTTGAGCAAAATTTTTATTGTTTAATTATAAATTAAGTGCCAGGAAAATGTAATAAATAGCATAAAATATAGTAGTACATCTTAAAAAATAGAATCCAATTGAGTCTATATAACAGCATACTTACTTAAACATATTATCAATATTTATTAGATGAGCAAAAAAAAGGAATGATTGCTTTTATGAGATCAAATTTTTACACATCACATTAAATGCGAACACGTCTGGCTTTTCGTACTGCAAACTGGTGTATTAAATTGTCACAATTCAAGCGTTCAAGTAAATCAGACTCAATGCACAGTAGAGCCAGACTGTTCAGGCGGTTTTCAGACATTGTTGAACGCAAATGATTTTTTACTCTATTCAGACATGAAAACGAACGTTCTGCGCTGCAGTTTGTTGACGCTAATGTGTTAAATATTCGATATGCTATCTCCTCATTTGGAAACTCAGTGTATAACTCGTTCGTCCGCAGAAGTTTCAGAAGGTCAGATGGCGAGTTACGTTCTATTTTTCGTTCAGAACAGTACGCGTGAAAATGAATCATTTCGACAGTGAATGAAATCTCAAGGTCTGAAGTATAAGCTTTTCTCAAATATTCCGATCTTTCACGAAGCTCTTTGAAATTCAAACCTCCAAAATTAGTAATCACTAAAAATTTCTCGTATAACCTTTCATATGCTGGTTTCTCTTTCTCAATTCTGAATCAACGTTGACTAATATGATATTGAAGGTATTTATCTCTTGATTCGTCAGCTTGAAACTTTCTTCTTCTTTTTCTCGAAACAGTCGTCTGATATTCTTCTATCTGCTGCTACTTTTATTAGTCCACGATAGTCATTAACTACATCAGTAATGTTGATTTCAACTTTCTGTAATCTTTTACTAACCGCGTGGAATCGTGATAGTAAAAAATGCCGAAGAATGTGCATAAATGTTATCTCAAGTCTCTCTAGTTGAATCCTCAGTACTCTTGCTTCTTGTCTCGTTATAGCATTCTCAGTTACATCTTCCTCGAATAAGATCGGAGTTTCAATGATTTTGCCATAGTAGACAAAATATTTTGTTACATGAATACGGTTATCTATATATTATTAAGAACATTTGTCAATAAAAAAGTATTTTAATGCTTTTACTGTATGCACCTGCTTTCTAACCTTGTTTTAGAAGGACTGTCGGTTTTTAACAATTTAATATACAAAATCGAATGAGTAATGTATTTTTTCCTGCGCCACATTTGCGCTAACCGCACTCTCTCCAACTTCGAAATATTTTTGTTATTGCGAATAAAATCAATTTTTATGGCCTAAAGAAGTCAATGAATAAAATCGCTCTGGCGGGTATTGTGGGCCACGTATTATATAACCATAGATAACGATTATTTCTGTGTGTACGAAGGTTTCTGAAGGTGGAATTGCAAACAAACTACTAATTACAACAATTATCATGAATCAACATTGTTTGATAAGTAATTCTCAAAAAAACAGTTTTTGTCACTCGAATCATATTTATTTATAATATTATATATGAAAAAAATACTTCATTTTTTCATACATTCTAATGCATTCGAGAGATTTTACGTAATTTAAGTAAAAATGTTATTTTATACATTAAATCCATAACGTTTTTCAATAAAAGGTTTGGTTTCCCACAATTTCCGACACTGTCGGATAATGTGGGCCAAAACACTTTTTTAGGAACGTATAATTAACGTTCAGAAATTAACTTTTATATTCTTACAATTATTTCTCGCATAGATGAATGACTAAACTTTCACTGACTGTTAGAAACTAATCAGATTAGCTTCTTATTTTCTCCATAAGCGTTTCCCCTAAGGTGGCCCCTAATAGCCGCCGCTCCTCGAGTATAATTTTATATAGAGAAGGAGGTAAATGGAATCGCAATGGAATTGATCAAGTTACATTTACACAAACGTTAAAAATGACGAAACATTTATCAAATTCATGAAAGATATCTTCAATTTCGATTGTGCATAAGACGTTAATAAGTCAACAACACTAAGAGGCACCATCATCGATCAGACTTTTTCAAGATACATTACACTCGAAACACGCCCTTTCATTTCCTACTTTTCCTATCATCGTCCTATTCTATCCTATAAATTAATAATAAAAACATTAAAACAACAGCTATTATTAACAACTACTCGTCACTAATTATATAATTATATGCAAATACAAATATGAGATTTTATATAGACATGCGCATATACATATGATACATACATATATACGTTCACTCAAGTAGGAGAGAGCCAGATGTCGAACGTTGCCAAACGCGGGGGCCGATTGTGCCTCTTTGTCGTTCGTTCCGCGCTCTTGCTTGCAGTTCAAGCAAAGTAACGACCATGAGCAAGGTAACGACGAATGAGCAAGATAACGACGATTGAGCAAGATAACGCCGCATGAGCAAGGTAACGCCGTATTTTTTGATGCGTGCAGCCGGCTACATCGAATTATAAGACGTTATCACGTCAAAAAGGAAAAAACCATGTAAAAAAGCAAATATAAGTATATCACCAAAAGCAAACCACCAAAGCAATTTTAGTTTACTAATGTATTAGGAAAACAAAACAAGTAAAGAGGAGTTAAATTCGTTCCGGACCGGCCAATTTTTGTATTCAAACAAACTCATAAGCAATGAGAGTTATAGCTTGCAATATCAGGCGGGCGGAAAGAAATTTAGTTTTAACATATACGTGGGCGGGGTTTTGAACCGACCTCAATGATATTTATATCCGACCTTTACAAATAACGGGAGAAGCAATACCGCTAAAAGTGTGAGCGAGATTTATTAAGCCATTACCAGACTTGCCACCAAAGTAACTGAGGCGGACTCTGAATGTTAAACGCGCAAAATATCTGCTAAGACAAAATAAGCATTGTCTTACCACCCTGATTTTCGTTATAACAGGGCACTGCCTAATAGACAGCCACGCCCATAGGATGGGTGTGCAAACACATGACTTCTGCAGAAGTCAATACAATACGATATACAAAGGACTCAGAAAATCCTTTGGACTCCTCGCCATTCAATTTTCAAACTCGTAGCTGTGTTACCGGGTTACCATTTAATACCCATTACAGAAGCTGTGAGGACCTTTCAGAGAAAAAGACGATTAATGTCACTGGGCGCTCTTTTCTTCGATAGCCTGGAGCAATGCGCCTACCTAAATCCCATCTATCTTCTCAATTATATTAACACCTCTGGCTGGCTGCAGATATCTGCCTGTTGGAGGTTTCATAATAAGATAAGTACAAGTTCCCCATGCGACATCACAATCGGCTAAGAGCATAAGTGTGACAGATAGTGGGCAACCGCTACAACCTAACCTAATCTACCCATATACTCGCGTTTTTCTTTTGAAAAACTACCGTTATACGGGAGCAGGATCTGGTTATTGACTGATTTCACCAATTTTCAATACCATGAATTTAGGGTGTTCTTTAAGTACTTTATTCGGCATCGAAAACATAATTTCAAATTCAACAAGTTGATCTTTGTTTTTTCACATTCCTTTGAACAACAATTGAGGTTTTAGCATGACGGTGCTCCAGCTCATTTTTCAATTGCCGTTAGAGAGAATTTGCACCAAACCAAAGCGAATATATGAAAGGTGATATCGGTAAATCGGCTGTTTGATTTTTTTCTTTCGTCGTGTCCATGTGGCTGTCAGCCCAGAGTGAAACAAGGCGGATTCATTCTTTGCCTTCTTCTTTGCCTATACTTTTCTTTGACAATGAAACGTACAAAATATTGTTGTTGGTCTAGTGCCAAATTAATGAATGTGGCTTGCACCGAACGTTTCCATGTAAATAGATAGAAAAGGGCGGCCCTGTATTATGGCCTGCAGATATAAACCCTCTAGATTTCCTCTTCGAGTATATTTCGAAGCATTATTTTTTGGTAGTCATGTAAATGACCTTGAAGATCTGCAACTCGAATTAATCAAGAATGTTTTAGAAAGAGTAGGATTATCCTTCAGACAAAGATGTCGTGCGTGCTTGGAAATGGAAGGTGGCCATTTTGAACATCTTAAGTAACTTTGTTCTTTGTGTTTTTTTTTTTTATTGAATGCCTTCTGAGCATACACACTGAACTCAGTTCATCAGGCAACGTTCAATAAGGCTAATGCGGCTTGGGCAGCACCAACCACAGCCAAATGTTGCATTTTAGTTATAAAAAATTTATAATAATATTATACATTTTTTTAATTAAAATACTTAACAAAAAATTCATTTCTGAAAAAGATATCTTTATTGACCCATATGTTCTATGATTGCTTATAAATTTATAGCAGGTTTTCTGTCTGTATTACAGGATGACTCCTCAAAGGCTTAGAATTTAGTTTATGTAAATAAAAGTAAATAAAAAACGCATGAATGAAGTCAAATCGTAACTTCTAAACGGTCAATTAACATAAACTTTTTGATTACTGGCACTAACAGCGGTTGATGAAACCGCGAAACCTGTGCTGGCCTCGTGCCCACTACTGGTACCTAACATATACATACATACGAGACAAACACCTTGGGGAGGAAATAAAATTCAATAAAATAAGACAAATTCAGAAAAAAACTCTGAATCCGTGAAAGGACCACACTAGAAACATTAAGTGGCAGTGCTATATCCTTTCATTATAATAAAAATAATATTCATATGGTATACTATTACTATCTGGCCAATAGACATTCCAGCTTAACAAGCAGCCACTTTCAAACTTTTGTCAGTTCCATCTAATCACTTAATTCGTATTACTTTTTGTGCATTTTTTAACTCTCCTACCATTGGGAACCATTTTATGTAAATTCAAAAATATATTTATGTATACACAAACATATGTATACGTGCATACATAAAATTTATAATTTTTTTTGTAATCTGGAACTGGTAAGAACTAAGAACTGGTTTAACTTAATTTTAGCAATAAAACAATCATTTCCAATCCTGCGTGATGTTATGCAATTCTCTAAAATAAGCCATTGAAACGGATAATTATAAACAAAAATTAAATGAGTGAAATATTTTTTTAAATTTATTTTTTCTCCAGAATAAAAACAATTAATAAATTTTAAAACATAACTGTTTATTTCGGATGCCGGGTATTTTTTGAACAGAATGTATTGATGGACCTGATGTCATTTATATAATTAACAACTTCAGGTGTTTATGTTCAACAGTCTGGCTAATAGAAGCGTGACAGCCATAACTTAGGAACTATTTGACCAATTCGATTCTAGCAAAGTGCGTTGTATGGGCTTATAATATTTATTAAACTCAATAAATATTTCCAATAAAATGTATAGTCACCGCTATAAGTTGTTGTCTTCACATCTTCGAGTCATATCATACTTTCGGTTAATTTCTACACAAGGTATACCACCACCATACCTCCCAACTCCAAATCAGCCGTATTTTGATATCTTGATAACTGTTGTTTACCTTTAGGTTTCTGCTTAACAATTACTCAAAGATTTTTAATAGGGTTGGCATCAGAAAACTGTGTGTCTGCCCACTCTACACCTTAGCTAGTTCTTCAAACATCTTCGCAGCTGACGGTAATAATCCTTATAAATTTTATTCATCAAAACTGCACTCAAATGCTCGGTAAACCGCAATAACCGATGAAATCTTTTTCGAAAAAGCAGCCCTAAGCATGAACCTTAAATGGATATAGTACTCCAGGACCAACGTATGCAACTATTTTTCCCCAAAAGGGATATTCATAAGTAAATATTACGTTTGCCCGATTCCGTTCTGAATTTGCCTTAGGCCAAGTCTTTTTTCAATGTGTTCCGGAATTTGAGGTCTTCTGCACGTAAACGTACTTTTGGAATACACTAACAACATTTTTCCTTAACACGTTCCCTGTCCCAATACAAAAATGCAAAATTGACCGACAAGTCCATCAGGGTTTTTTGAATAATTTGTGTTTTTGTAGTCATAGTATAGCTTTAGTAATGTAGGGTATTTCAACCTGAAATACATATGGTCCATGAGCGTAGAGGGACATTTTTGCTTCTGCACGTTCATGAAACACATGTGGAACGTATTAGTGCTTATCAGGCGCACTTTTCCTGAGCCATATGTGGCTCAGCGGACAGGGAAAGTGTTAAAACTACTTCAGCTTCCAGCTACGATGAATTCGGCTTTGTCACAAATAAATCAATGACCTTATGATCTTACTGTGGATGATGAAGAAGTGGTCAAAGTTTTTAACTTCGCTGTACCATTGCACCCATTTATTTCTGAACGTTTTCGGTTCTTCAAATATCTTGCTGCAGCTACACATGACATTTTTGAACCTTTAGGGTGTGTACATAGGAACAATTCTTCAAATACTTTTTAATGCGTAAAACCAACGTACGCTCTAAATTCCGCACAAAACTAGCAAATTGAACTACGCTTATTGCAAGAAGGTTTCACGTATTTAGAAGCATTGAATTTTGTTTTTATAACTGAACAGTAAGTTTGAATTTCGCCTTTCTGTTAGGCATACTGTATACGCATAAGATTAACAGGGCCTCCCCTCAGTTTATGGTGAACTCCCTTACAATTCATATGTGAATAAGCCAAACCGAGGCAATAGGGCCTACATTACCCCACGGATGACACCGTGGTAGTACGTCAATAAGTTAGCTTATATTGGTTTGATGTATTTATTAAATAAACAATAAAAATAGAATTATTATTTACAATAAGGAAAAAACGAAGCACTAGCTTCCAGGGCTTACGGCTCACTGCTCTAATAAAATTATTTCTTGTAGAAAAGTTATGTTACTAGAGAAATTTTCGAGCATAAAATAAAATGTTTTACATTGTTACATTAGGAAATATTACAGGGCCCGGCACTCGAAGTGTAACCAATTAAAAAGGCCATAAATTTAGTTGGGAAAATTACTTTTATTCAATTCAAAGAAAAAAATGTGGTTTGTTCTATACGACCACCTTTTGCCTTGACTATAGCCTTGAGACGGTCCAGAAACGAATCGCAAACTACCCGAATGTGACTTGCCCACTCGCGTGCAATGGCTGTTTTCAGCGCCTCGAGACTGGTGAATCTTTTAGTTTGGACCTTGTTCTTCAAAATAATCCATCGAATTCGCATCTGGTGAATTTGAGAGCCATTATGTGGTCGTTATGAAGTTCGGAACGTTGTTTTTAGCCATTCTTGGTTCACTCGAGCTTTGTGAGACGGTGCCGAATCTTGTTGAAAACGATTGGAGAGTGCTGCCTCCTGAAGCGGCCCAAACCATTACCTGTGGCGGGTGCTGCCTCCTGATGGCCAATCGATAACTCCTATAACTTTGGGAGTTTACAAATTACTCAATTTGAATAATTATCTCGTCAGAAAACACAATGTTCGGAAATTGACCACTTTTGGCCAAGCGAAGTAACTCCTTTGCTCTCTCAAGTCCGATTTGTCGCTGCTTTGGTGTGAGATCATGTGCCTTTTGGATCTTGTAAGGCTTGACTTTGAGATAGTTTTTCAGTCTGCGGTGGATGCTACGAACAGATATTTTCAGTTCTTTCGCCACTTGATTGGCACTTCGTCGGGGATTTCGCTCAAGTCGCTCTCCACTTTTTGAATCATTTCACGTGACGTTGCAGTCTTTTGCTGACCACCTCCATGACGTTTCACGATGTTACCAGTATCATTGTAACGAGTAGTGGTGCGATAAACAAAAACTTTATTTATAAGTTGCTCGAGCTCACGAACAATCGCTTCTAGGTTTGACATCCATTACTGATTTTCTTTTTTCGCGTTTACTCTCGAAAAAATGCTTCCGCAAACCTGTAAACAATACTCTGGACTGTCTTTTAGTGAACTCACAGACAGCGCGAGCGGTCTGAAGTTGGTTACACTTCGAGTGCCGGACCCTGTAGGTTGGGGGAAAGCGAATTCTATTATTTCCTTGGTAGATAGCTGCAGTGATCGATATCTCATAAAGTATCGATCAAATAATTTAAGGTTTATACTCGTTGTCAAGGTGACATTTCACATTTGCTATTTTTTGTTTGTTCCATTCAGTTGTGAGGTACAGGGTGTTATCAATGGAAGTCAACAAAGAGAAAATTCGGTATATTTTACAGGTTATCTTTGATAAAGGCGAGAATGCAAACCAGTCCGCTGAAATTGTGAATGAGGTTTATATGCCGATACTGCCGCAGGTCATTACGTGCAATTTTGGTTCGTCGATTCCGTTCAGGCATTTTTGATAATGTCGATAAAATCACAGAAATAATCAAAGTGTACCGACGTGTTAGTAGTCGTAGCATCGCTCAGGAGTTCAAGTTTGACTATAAAACAGTTTTAAAACATTTGCACAAAATTTTACAAAAATAATGAGTTTTTCCCCCAAACTAATATCTAACTAAAAAACGGTATAAATGAATAGCCCACAGAAAATTTGTACGAGTACAAGTTCTTTCAGTAGATAAAACAGAAGTATACGAAAGTTAAAATTATTTTAATAAGCTCTGTTTTTCGTAAGAAATGAACGATTTTCCTGATGTTTTCGTATAAAATAAATGCAACGGAGCTTGGATGGCGAATATCTCTTACCTGGTGGAAGTAAAGTACATATGTGCAGTCATCGAGGAATCGCAGATAGTAGCTTATGGCTAGTTTAACTTAGCACCTGTAGGATTAAGGTTTTGATAAGCAAGGTGAAATTCATAATACGCAGTAAAGGTACACATACCATGTGTCAAAATTCTTTACAAGCACTAAATGTCATACAATTTTGGACTAAGTATTAGTAATTTTATTAAAAATAATATTTAAATAGAATAAAAAATACACCCTAAACCAAACTACCTTAAAACCTGCAACCTGCATAAATCAGACTATCTTAATTGTGTTACGCATAATCACAATACAATTTTTTATAAAAAAATCGTTAATTTAACTAAGAAAAAACAAGCTCATTCGCCAAAAGCGCTAATAAATTAAAGCGTCACTGGGTCAAAACCGCAATGGTTTAGCAGCAGCGGGAAACTATGTATAAGAACAGCTTTCGAAGATACTTACGATGAAAAAATATACCATATATTTGTACTTTAATGTATGCAGCAGCATTGGAGATAACTGCTAACGATTTGGATTTGCAGAAACATACTTTAAACGGCGATAATTCTCGTAAAAATATACTGAGCAAAGGCTTAGATCAAAGAACGACATTGACCCCCTTGGTAAATACCTTCAGAGATGCAAAACTGTTTATTATATATTTTCAAAAAACAAAAAAAAAACATATTGAAGATTTTTTGAAGCAAAAAAAAAATATTCCATCGCATTAAAAGTGTACAGGCGATTATATCACGAAGCGAAGTGTGCTCTTCAACTATGTTGCGAATATCTATGTTTATCAATATTTATTTATTTCTTTTTTTATATTTTTAACTACCTCTCTTTGGAGGTTTTCGCTTCCTCATTATTCAGATTTTAAGTTCCGAATACCATAGCGATAACCAAATTAATGAACGCGTGCAGGTTATGTCATATTTTAGTTTTATGTTTTTGTTTTTGCGGAATACTACTTAATCTTGTATTTTTCCGCTATTCTGACGTGTATAAAGGATGATCAAATCAAACTAGAATATACATACATATGTGTTTCGTATACACTTGTGCATATATAGATTTAGAAAAGTCTCGATGCTTATTAAAGCGGAAGGTATTAAAAAACACCGAACAGCGATCGCCACTTGGCAGTCAATGGTATTTGTGCCATGAAAGACGTCACAAATTAAAGGAGAAGCTCATCCTAAATAAATTCTAAGGATGCCCTTAAGTGAAATTTCGGATAATTGTTAATATTGTCATTGACATCTTTATGAAATTACGCGCGTTTGTGAACAGTAATTTAGCGGTACCTGATTCTCTTCAGCAAAGCAGTTGCTGAAGAAGGTCTTGCTTGCAAAATGCAATGTTTGTTGCAGAAATACTCCCCAAAAAGGGAGAACAAATTTTGAAAACAACGTGGTTTCCAATAGGCCAAACACAACAAATAATGAACTCTAGAACAAGAAAATCAAGGGATAGTTGCTCAAAAGTTGTTAATTGACCATTGTTGAAGATATTAAAATATCGTATGGATCCAAGAATAGAGGAACACAAAGATTTCACCGATGGTGGTAAAAATAGATTAGTTGTGCGCATCTAAATTGTAATATCAAACAGCATTCCGGAATTTGACTACTTTCACATAAATGTTAAAAAACTCTGAACGGCGATGGTTTTTTATTAGGAGCTTTTTCATGGCGGAAATACACTCGGAGGTTTGCCGCTGTCTACCGAGGGGCGACCGCTATTAGAAGAAACTGTTTAATGCACGGAGATTCGAAGCTGTGCACTTCCGAATGGTAGTCGCGTCCCAATGCATTCGTCGACCGCAGCCCGCAAGATATATATATATATACATATAATTGGTGCGTACACCCTTTTTGGGTGTTTGGCCGAGCTCCTCCTCGTGTTTGTGGCGTGCGTCTGGATGTTGTTCCACAAATGGCGGGACCTACAATTTCAAGCCGACTCCGAACGGCAGATGGCCCATTCGGCCACGGCGGCCGCAATAGCGACAACAAATATAACAGAAGTGTTAAGTGTATAAGTTTTCGCACACAAATTAAGTTAAAAGAAGTTAGAGATGAGTCTATAACTTACGTTGAACGGGTATTTGACTACTTTCACAAATATATTCCAAACAGATTAAACACTTCTATACATATGTTTAATGTCGAAAAAAAAATTGTCAAAAATCCACGCCATACTTGAAGGACTTCAACCTACACTCTAAAAAAAAATAATAATTGGCGCGTACACTTCGTTAGGTGTTTGCCGAGCTCCTCCTATTTGTGGTGTGCGTCTTGATGTTGTTCCACAAATGGAGGGACCTACAGTTTCGCCGACTCGAACGGCAGAAACTTTTGAGGAGCTTTTTCATGGCAGAAATACACTCGGAGGTTTGCCATTGCCTGCCGAGGGCGACCGCTATTAGAAAAATGTTTTTATTAATTTTGCTTCCACCGAGATTCGAACCAACGACCTCTCAGTGAATTCCGAATGGTAATCACGCACCAACCCATTCGGCTACGGCGGCCGCCAACCTTACACTCTATTATATTAAAATTTCGGCTACGCTTCAAATGAATCGCATTGAATATCAATTTGCGCATCAAGTTGAGCAATATATTGGGTTGGCAACTAAGTAATTGCGGATTTCAGTCATAGATGGCTTCAGTTGAATTTTTAGGTTTGCAGACGTAGTAGAAATGTAAAACACATTTTGTTATTTGATAGTTGGCAATTCAGCTGTCAATCAGTAAAACAAGTTTTTTGATCGGTTGCGTAGTTTTCGTTTGGCGTTCGTTGAAAAAGCGAAAATCAAAAGGAACATTTTCGTTATATTTTGGTTTTTTATTTCCGCAAAAGGAAAACCGCATCTCAAGCTCATAAAAAGTTATGTGCTGTTTATGGTGACGAAGCCTTAACAGAACGGCAGTGTCAAAATTGGTTTGCTAAATTTCGTTCTGGTGATTTTTTACTCAAAGATGAAAAACACTCTGGTCGTCCTGTTGAAGTTGATGCCGCCCTAATCAAGGCAATAATCGATTCGGATCGTCGCATGCATTGAAAATGACTTAAAACAACTTGGCTATGTTCAAAAACTCGATACATGGGTTCCTCACGAACTGAAAGAAACGCATTTAACGCAACACATTAACAGCTGCGATTTGCTAAAGAAACTTAATGAAAATAATCTATTTTTAAAACGACTGATAACTGGCGATGGAATGGCTTGTTTACAACAATATCAAGCGGAAAAGATCGTGGAGCAGGCCAGGTGAACCAACTCAAACAACATCAAAGGCTGATATTCATCAAAAGAAGGTTTTGTTATCAGTTTGGTGGGATTACAAAGGAATTGTCTACCTTCATCTCTTACCACCCAACCGAACGATCAATTCCCGATCCATTCCCATGGCAGCCGGTTCTACGTTACCGGAATGAATCGAATTTTCCCCGACCAAGGGCTGCCGTCCCAGGAAACTAGCCCTGTCTAGTGAACAGTATATACCCTACACAGACGGGGCTTGTATTACTGCTACAACAACAACAACATCAATTCTGAGTCTACATTGAACAACTAACGAAATTAAACAATGCAGTTAAAGAAAAGCGGCCCGAATTGACAAATCGAAAAGGTATTTCTATTCCATAATGACAATGCAAGGCCAACCACATCTTTGGCCACTCGGCAAAATTATTGGAACTTGGTTGAGATGTTTTGCCATATCTACCATATAGTCCTGACCTTGCACCATCTGATTACTTTTTCTTTCGATCTTCACAAAACTCCTTGAATGGTAAAAATTTCAATAATGATGATGATGTCAAATCGTACCTGATTCAGTTTTTTGCTAATAAAAACCAGAAGTTTTATGAACGGGGGATTATGCTGCTGCCTGAAAGATGGCAAAAGGTCATTGATCAAAATGGGCAATACATTACAGAATAAAGTTATTTATCTAGTTCCATGAAAAAATTGTCTTTGATTTTATAAAAAAAAAATCGTAATTACTTAGTTGCCAACTAATATTAGTAAATATAAAATCAATGTACATACGTAGATTTATTCTGAACATTACAAAAAATTGTTATGCGGATGCTGCAATTGAATTCGCTAGTAGATAACATAGAGCACAAAAATATATGTCATTCAGTGTGTAGATTAAAAACCAGATTACCGCTAGGTGGGACTTTTCATGTCGCTAGTATGATTTAAGTATACGAGTATGTACGTCGTAGTAGGTATTAGAAATTCTATCGATATCAAAGAAAATTGTTGGCATATATTATATATACATGCATTCATATTTTTGTACGTAAATATGTATGCAACGCCTAAGTTCAATAACATACGAGTATAACTAACCCGGTAGCTGTTGATGTAAACTGATAAGGCCCATAAGCACTATCAGGTAAACATTCAATGTCGTGTTTTATAGAATTAGGAGCATTTTTAACCGTCTATCTGGTTTTGGGCAATTGTATGTGTAGCAGTTAAAGTTAATAAAATAACAATATAAGTAATAAATAAAATACTACTACTACACTCCGACTTGTTCACACTTCATTCAGCATCTTAATTTTTTATTCTTATATTTAATTTTAATTTGTTTAGTTTGATTTTTGCACATTTTATTTGTTTCATTCGCTTTCGAATTCTTTTTGCTATATTACAGTGCTTTATCCTAGTCTTAAAAGCCATACTTTACTAAATATCCTACGTTTTCTATTTTTAAATGCTAATGAAATGCAAAGAACTTGAATATGCTATTGCATAACGATCAACAGTAGTATTCCAGTCAGCAAGCACCCTGCAGGGAAGTCAAAGCTACTAAGTCAATCAATGGGGATCTAACTATTGAAGTATGCATATTCCTAAATGGTAACTTTTTGAGAGTGATAGTTTTTTTCTGCTACAAATCTTGACTTGCTGTCTCTTCAAGCACACACAAATACACGCAATATATTGTAGGTACGGCGGGTTCTGTTTTAGATGCCCAGTGCGGATATAAAACTTCAATAAATTAGTTTAGCACGTGCAACCCCTAGGCGGGCAATGGCAAACCTCCGTACTTATTTCTGCCAATAAAAAGCTTTTCATAAAAAAGAAGCCTGTAGCATACTTGTCTATACTAATATTATAAAGAGGAAAACTTTGTTTGTTTGTTTGTTTGGTTGTAATGAATAGGCTCAAAACTACTGGACCGATTTTAAAATTCTTTCACCATTCGAAAGCTACATCATCCACGAGTAACATGGATTATATTTTATTTTGGAAATAGGGCTCGAGATATAGGTCAAAACGTGGACCCGGGTAACCTTTGGTTGTGTATATACAATATGGGTATCAAATGAAAGCTGTTGATAAGTGCTTTAATACGGGGTAATTTTCATACCTATTGATGACTAGGGTCTCGAAATATATGCCAAAACGTGGACCCGCCGTGTCTTTGCACCGAATTAAACCAAACTTACGCACATTGTTAAGTAAGTATTGAAAATGGGTTTCGTAAAAATTGGTTGTAATTCGGAGCACTGGCAACGGGTACAGCGTTCTTTTGAACCAGCCATAATGTCGCTCTCTTTTTTAACGCTTGGGGCGGAACTGAACTGTCAAATTGACAGTGTGAGTTACAATGTGTCAATATTTCTTTCTGATTTGGATGCCATAAGGAAAAAACGTAAGTGCAACATGTAAAAATTGTTTGTGAATTTTTTTGAAGTGGATTTTGGAACAGTGAATAATTTCTTTCAAAATTTGAGAATTTAATGTGAAGTCCGAATGAAATTATGAGTTCGTGGAAAAAAAAATTTTTTTCGTTTTTTTATTTTTGAAAAATATAAATGGATAATGGTTAAAAAAGCTCCAATGCTTAATAAAACATATAAATTGAAACGAAAAATTCATGGATGATCAGGAAAAAAGACGATTGTTTATTCATATGCGTTGATTTGAAATTTAAAAACAATCTTCTTTTTTCCTGATTTTCAATTTATATTTTATATTTACTCAAAAACAAATAGAAAAACAAAAAATATTGTTTATGCCAAAGCGCTTAAATAAAGAATAAAGAAATAAATAATATGAAAATCATATATTTTCTGTTCTAAACCATATCTATTCTATTTTAGTGTGCCCAGCGAAGGGGGCCGGGCTTGATAGTATTTTATAATTTATTAATGTATTTATTTTTATATGGCAATACCTTCAACTTGTTAAGATTTAATTTGAAATTTTCTTATATGGCAATGGTCTAAAATTGTTATGATTACTAGATGTCTTTTTCAAACTCTAAATTTGAATTTGAAGGCGGCTTAAAACTGCAGGTCCCTCCATTTATGGAAAAACATCAAGGCGCACGTCACAAATAGGAAGAGGAGCTTGGCCAAACACCTAACAGAAGAGCACGTGCCAAATATTTATTTATTTTTATACAAATTGGTCCTCCCTCACTCTTAGATTTTATTGAGCCAACCTCTTAACAACGTTGATGAAGTTTCTGGCACCACAAGCAGTCAGTGACAGCTCCCACATAGAATAATAAGATAGAATTCCAGATTGGTATGTATGAAAGTGTGTTAACCCACTAAGAATATTTTGGATTACTTCACTTTGAGTAATCATTTTGGAAGTTCATAAAATGTAATACAGCAAAAATTCCACCTTTCCACAAACTTAGCTAAGGGAAATTTTTCGTCAAATAAAAGTAAATGAATTTAGTCCTTTGATATACAAAAATATATATTAACTATGCACCATGTCTTCATTGGTGATTATATCAGGTCAGTCCATAAGTTCGTGCGTGGGTAATATACCCTTATAATAATAATTTCACTTTTGTACGATTTTTGCATACAAAAAATTATTCGCGGAATGTAACGGAACTATTTGTGTATATTTTCTTTGATATATTGTGCATTCAACAAGTGATTTTAATCGCGGATAGAATCACGGGCTGTTAAAAAATAAAATGGAATCTTCGAACGCGTATAAGAGGCATATTTTATATTTTTTTTATAAAAGTGATAAAAATGCAACAACTGCTGCTGCAGAAATAAACACTGTTCGCGCGCTGCTCGGCCTGAAGTCTTTAACTCCGACGCCCTGCTCGAACTCGTGGAAGCTGAGCCAAATTTGACAGTCGATATGATAGCTCAGAGGTAAAATTCATCACATGGAACAGTTCACAGGCACCTGGTTTAGTTGGGAAAGGTTTCAAAGCTGGGAAAATGGGTTCCGCATAGACTTTCCATCGCCAACCTTCAGCAGAGAGTGAATGTGTGTTCTCAGCTGCTGCAACGGCTTGAAAATGAAAGTTTTTTGAACCGCATCGTTACTGGTGATGAAAAATGGGTCCTTTACAATAATCCTGTTCGCAAACCCCAATGGTTAGATTAAGATGAAACACCAGTCTATTTGGTGGGATATGGCCGGTATTGTTTATTATGAACTTCTGGAACCAAACCAGACGATAACTGCTGATTATTATTCCCATCAGCTATCAAACCTGAATGAGTCCCTTCCGTCTTTAGTGAATAGACGCAAAGTTTTGTTTCCCCACGACAACGCAAGACCTCATACATACCGCAAGGCAAACATTAGGCAAGCTGAACGAGCTCGGATGGGAGCTAATGCCGCATCCACCATACTCTCCGAATATTGCACTTTGTGATTATCACCTTTTCCGTGGACTTCAATCCCATATGATTAACAAGAACTACTCTTCAAAAGAAGCTATAAAAAGGGATATCGAAGCGTATTTTGGCTCCAAGGACAAAAAATTTGTTGAGCAGAGAATTTAAAATTTGCCTAAACGTTGGGATGACATTGTAAAGGGTGTTTTTTTTAGAGGTTAGGTTTTCAAGATGAAATAAAACGTATATAATTTAATGTTATGGCTAAGAATTTAGCTTTATTATAAAGATAAGGGTTTGCCATTATGTTTTAAAAATGGTTTCGGGCAAGTGGCCGCTCGAATAAATTCCAGCCGAGAGGCCCAATTTTCGACCACTTTTTGCAGCAATTGGGGCCGTATGTCAGCAATAACGCGCCGAATATTCTCTTCCAAGACGTCAATCGTCTCGGGCTTATCTGCGTAGACAAGCGACTTCACATAGCCCCACAAGAAATAGTCCAGCGGTGTTATATCGCACGATCTTGGAGGCCACGCCACAGGTCCACGGCGCGAGATAATGCGCTCACCGAAAGTTTCCTTCAATAAAGCGATTGTTGCGTTGGCTGTATGGCATGTAGCGCCGTCTTGTTGGAACCAAAGGTCGTCCACATCAACATCGTCAAGTTCAGGCACGAAAAAGTCATTAATCATGGCTCTATAGCGCTCTCCATTGACTGTAACATTATGGCCGGCTTCATTTTTAAAGAAATATGGACCAATGATTCCCTCTGCCCATAGAGCACACCAAACAGTGACTTTTTGAGGATGTAACGGCGTCTCAGCAATGGCTTGTGGATTATGTTCACTCCAAATGCGACAATTTTGCTTATTGACATACCCATTCAACCCAAAGTGAGCTTCATCGCTGAACAAAATTTTCTTGTGAAAATCGGGATCGGTGGCCATCTCGTTTTGGGCCCATTCACCGAACGTGCGACGCGCTTGTTCAGGTGTAAGTCTATTCATTATGAAATGGCAAACCAAACTGAGCATAAATCAAGTGACAGCTGTCAAAAAGACCATCCACGAAAAAAGTAGTGCCAACTTGAAAACCTAACCTCTAAAAAAAACACCCTTAAATAATGAAGGAAAATATATTATTGATTAATAAATACTTTAAACATCTTTTTTATTAATTTTAACACCACATATTTTGTTGTAGTAGGGTGGCACCAAATAAGCGTCTTAAAAAAAGATAGGTGGCTTGTCAACAGGATTTTGGCTCTTAAGGACATCTGAAACGAAAAAGTTGAACTGATTATTATTCTGTAGGCTTGTCATTCTGGCAGGTGTGACAATGGGAAATTTTTTTTTTGAAAAATAACAAAATGGTGGACTTTTGAAAAAAGGTATGTTTTTTATATGTCAAAAAAAAATGTTTTTGTATACTATTTTATGTCAATAATCACATACTATAAAATCAAAACGATCGTATTTTATTTTCTTAAAATTCCTAAAAATATCTATAAAAAATGAGTATTTGACCAGATTACGTCCTTAAGTATCAGGTCAGTCCATAAGTTCGTGCGTTTTTTAAAGGTGGTTTTAAAATTAATAAAAAAGATAGTAGGTATTTATTAATCAATAATATATTTTCCTTCAAAATATTCATTTTCCTACGTCCTTAAGGGGGAGGTAGGGTTTAGCGCTAAAAAAAAACACTTTTTTTTTGAATTTTTTACAGAAATATGGCTTAAGATACTTTAATAAAATCAGTTGCATGTTATTGTACATCTTTTCAATAAGTTTTTAAAAAACAATTAATAATAAAATATTGACAAATAAGCCCATGACAGAGTTTTTTTGGAGATATGTTTTTCGAGAGGTGCTCTGCGGTGCCAATCGGCATTCGTCGTAGAATCATCTGAAACTAAAAAAGTCGAATTTTTCAGTTAAAGTATGACGTAATGCTCCCCCCTACATTAATAAAAAATTTTTTTTTTCATTTTTGTAGTTTTGGTGGCAAAAAAACGTAAAACGAGCATTTTTGGCGAAAAATTTCGCCATATTTGTAAGTGAAAAACAACCTTAAAAAAAAAAAATAAAAAAAAACAGTGTAGGGGGGAGGTATTTTTGATTTAGAAAACGTGTGCCAAATTTGAAAAGAATCGGTTGAATAGTTTCGGAGTTGTGATTGGCACCGACTTTTAAGAAGTCGTTTCGGGAAAAACGCGTTTGAAAAAATGACTGAGAAATTATCGATGCTCCGCATTCGAGGTAGAGTGCCTACAAGGGTATAACTTTGAGAGTTCTGCTCCGATCCACTTAAAATTTTGACACAACATTCTTGAAATGATTTACTATAAGATGAGTGAAGAAAAAAAATTTCGATTTTGAAACCCTACCCCCCCTTAAAGCGATCGACAACAGCAGTGATCGCCTTGGGCATTCACCTGCGCGCGCATCGAAGGTGTATTCAGTGAATTCTGCGAAACTGACCAAATCAGCAAAGTAATTTTATAAGCGGTGATTCGCGAAAATGAGTTCAACTAGTCTATCGATCAAGGAAATGGAAAATATAGCATAGATCGCCATGTTATGCGATTGGATGCTACCAATCGGCTTTCATGTCTGATAAGCGCATTCATCTCAGAGCAGTAGGTGACAGTGAAATAAATATGTAGATATTAACATTCTAGACCTTTACATTCTAAGGTGTTGTTGATGTTGTTGTAACAGCATAAACATTCCCTATACATATTTGGGGAAGGCGGCTGGAGTGACATTCCTTGGAAGTTCCAATAATGTAGAACTGACAATCGTGGAAGCCCCTAGCACAGTTTTGTTTCCAAGCTATCCGGTTCAGGAAATCGGCTATATTGACAACCTTTCTCGAGAGTCCACTGCACTTAAATTGTAAAAGCTTAAAGCATCCCTCGAAGGAGAATTACGTTTTGGAACGTGGGCAAGTAGAGTTGTCTGCGTTAGTCCTCCTGTGAATGCCGCTCCAGCCACTGCAAGAATTACAGTTAAGCAATGTCAGGTTCCGAGATACTCTAATCTAACACATGGAATAGACAGTTTGATGGATCAACAGCTGTTAAAGACGTAAGATATCACTCATGACATCTAACCGAATTGAGTGCGGATGGAGCTATTTTGGCCAACACAGCAGAAACAAACTTCGGGCTCGATGGCAGCCCTAAGAAGAAGTGTTTGGTGCAGCCCTGCTACGCAGAGCGAAGGTACGAATCATTCCGGTACGTGGAACCAGCTGCCATTGGGATGCAATTATGGTCAAAAGCAAAATATCAAAGTATCTGTCAAATATATTTCTCTCTATCAGAGTGAGGGAGTAGCAAAGATTGTGGTGCGCGTTAAAGTAACCTATTACTATGTGATTTTCAACTTGGATTGGCCCTTCATTCCAAATTATCAAGTTGAACATGGCTCGAATAGTCAAATAACAACAAACACTAGAGTTTTGTCGTCATTATTGAAAGCGATAAGATTGTTCGAGTCTCAGACAGCGAAAGAACGCAAAACATAATCACAAAAAAACGCGCAATTAGGATAAATCCATTTTAATGTGCAGAATATAGTAAGTGTTATTAAAATATTATTAGAAGACTACATTTCTTGGATTTTTCCTAATTGATAAAGAAGGTGAGCCCACCTGCGGAGGCGATAAAAAATAGATGGCTTAATTCGGCACAAAGAGACCCTTTTACTTAACCCAGGAACATCTCAAACAACATGTTCGTATACCGCAGCAGCCAAAATGTGAATTGAGCAATTCCGATCTCCTCAAATTCCCTCTCCACAGCTCATTTGTGCGCACGTGCACACATTTGCTAATGCTAGTTTCGCATTCACCAAAATAAAATAACACTTAAGGGAGTAGATACATATGTATATAAGAGCATGTTTGTATTGCTTTTCTTTTCACAGTGTATCGCCCGTATCAACTGATACGATGAAGCAACGACCTACAATACTACGGAATGGAACGTTGGTGAGAATTCATTTACATGGGGCTGCCATTACTTTCATCGTGTCAGCTGATACGGGCGTACGTTACGTTGGTGAGTGTGAACACTATAAGTGGAGATTAGATAAACCAAATGAACATATTTCCGAAACGCGGGCAGAGAACTGCCTTAAATTGCATGTGCTGGTAAGGCAGTGCTTCGTAATGAGCTATAGCCATACTCGCTAGCGGCGAATCTCGATAACTTTGTTGTTGCTTTCGCATGAAAATATTTCGCCAAAGTTAATCGAGCATAGAGATAGCGACCGGGGAAATGGCGAATAGAAGAGGCTTTATATACACATATATATATATACATATATAATCAGAAAGGCGAAAAGAGAGCACAAACAAACAAAAGATAAATTAAACTATGAGTTTCTTAAGCGCTCCAGTGTGAACGATTCACAGTTACCCATAAACATAAATCTTTAAATTCGAATTCCTAGAGCAATGTGAACATCATACAAGACCAAGAATGATAGAATACAAGGTTGCGCCCTCCAAATTCGCTGTGTCTTCAGCCTGGATGAATAAACAAACAAAAGGAAGGGGAATTATTTGTTTGTGAAGAGGAAGAGTTGGCGAAAGCGATAGAAACTACCAAACAGAAGAAATTATATTCACACTTTCTTGCCACGCCATCTTCGGCACAACAACGCTAAAACTCCATTTCGAGGCTTTATATTAATTTGGACTTTCACAATTTAACACACGGCACTTCGTTTTAAAAGTTTTATTTGCTTAAATATCGCAAATCACAAGATTGCGTAGCCATTCACTGAATTTTCACAAACATGTAATCTCTTCTCCTTTTGTTTGTTTTGTATTGGAAAGGAGCCTGACGTCAGACTTATCATAGTCGTGCACAACAAAGTAGCAATTCTGTGAAGACGCCGCCTTCAGTATTCATTCGGCCTAATAAAAGATAGTTAATTATCAAATGATCTGGCAATATTGTCTCTAACTTTAGGCGAATTCGTAGAAGGTGACTTCGGTAAAGCAACAGCGACATTATATATATATCTAGTTTTTTTGAATATATAAATTTCAAAACAAATACAAACAAACTAGACAACAACAAAGAAACTGAACGCTTTGATACTCAAAAATAAACGTATACAGCTGCCAAGACGAATTCACCTATGGTGGCCAACAAATTTAAATCCAATGTATAGATACTACGACAAAATCTTAAATTTATTTAAGGAAAGCTCCAAAATTTGAAAATGATAATATATAATGAAAAACAGATATTTATACATTTAAGAAAGCATATAGAAAACATATATGTATTTTAGGAAAACAAGAATTATTTATTGACTAAAACGTCAATAAATTCACCAATTAAAACGTTTACAATTTATCTATCTCTTCCATAAATTCAAATGATTATAGTTCATATTGTTAACTCAGCATCATTCGCCGTATATCTATGGGGAATTTCTATTTTGCTACAACAACAGCAACAACAACACGTCTTTAAGAATATGAATGCGATTGGAAACTTCGATATATTGTGAAAGTAAAAATCCATCGATATGGTTCATAAGAAAGGAATCGATATTGCCATCGATTGCTTTCGAGCTCTATATCTCACTGCATTAAGCTCATAAAAATCACAGAATACATTCCCAAAAGTATGGAAAAAGTGGAATCAACAATAGTGAAAGCATCTGAGTGTGAAACTAAAGATGATAAATTACTTACAACAACTGTAAATCTGCACGAAAATACTGTGGCAAAGCGTCCGAAAGCGCCAGAGAAATGGAAGCAAAATGTACGGAAACGTCTGAGGCAGTCCGGACAAGAATATGTAAGCATAACTGGAAAGGTGGTGAATAAAAGGCAAGTGCGCCCAGGATGTGGTACCACATGCCATCTCCGTTGTCCCTTGCAAATATCTCCAGAAAAGCGACAAGCCATACACAATACGTTTTGGAAGTTAAACGATGAACAAAAAAACTATTTCTACTGGAAATATACGTCACGTATACTGCCAAAGCGACGACGTGCAACTTCGTCCGAAGACACTCGTCGTGGATATACATTTAAATATAGATTTGAATTAAAAGGTGAATTGGAATATGTTTGCAGCAAGTTCTTTTTTGCCACTTTAGATATATCGCCGCGACGTATTTATTATTTTTATGATCATTGCTACGATGAAGAAATTTGTATGCCACGAACAGACGCCACGCATGGAAAAGGAAAAAAGCGTATGCCACAATTAGCTCAACGTCTGGATGAAATACGAGAGCACATAAAAACCTTCACCACTGAGTGTAAGGATGGTTTTGACAAGCTTTACTTACCGTCCGGCATGGATCTAGCGACAATGTATAGAATGTATCAAGAAAGTACACAGAAACCCCTGAAACAACACTGGTACAACAAAGTATTCCATAAAGAATTCAAGTTAGAATTTCAAACGCCTAAGAATGCCGAAAACAAAAATGAAACTCTTATGGATCCAGAAACAGATGAAGAATCAAACGAAACAACTGCTTTAACATATGTAATTTACGAACTCCAGCCTGCAACGAAGACAATTAAGGAACTGGAATGGGGCAGACGTGATAATATAAACACTTGATGTAAAAAAATGTTTACTCATAATATCAAGTTTATGCTTTTATGCGTACATCCCTTATTGGATTGTTGACTGAACTCCTCCAATTTGTGATTTGTGTATTGATGTTTCACAAATGGAGGGGTACACAGTTTTATACCATGATGATTGAATCATGGTTTTATGCCACCTCCGAACGCGAGATGATTTTTAACGAGTAGACGAGTAGCTGTTTCGTGGCAGTAACACTCCTAGGTTTAACTTTGCTTACCGGGGGGCGACCGCTACTAAACAAAAACTATCATCTGGTGTTTCGTAACCATTAAGCTTAGAATTTGGACCTTTCTGAATGGTAGTCACGCATAGGGCTCCGGCGGCCGCCGTAATAATATAGTGAAATGAAATTAATTGTATAGAAGTATATGTGCAAACCACCAAAAAAATTAAATTAAATATTTGAAATAATTCTATTTACTAAACAATGTTTCTATTTTCGAGTATTTGCATTATTTTATCTAGTTTATCATTTTGTTGAGACAGCACTAACTCCAAATGTGCCGTAATCTTACGCTCTAATTCTGAAAACTTATGGTCTATATGAGTCTTAAGAGCAGTCTCCAGTTCTGGACGATGCGATTCTTCTGCCATATTTTCAGTGTTTTTATTAGAATAATCCTCTTTGACCGTATCAGAATGCATCCTATCGACGAGCGTTTGTTTCATTTGGTCAAAAAACGATAAAGATGATTGCCCAGTTCCAGCAAAACCTTTTATTTGATTGGCTGCTTGCATGACCAGCATACATTTTTCCGCACTTGGTGATATATTTTGTCCTGTGTTACTAAGCATTTTTTGTACATTATGGAAATTAATGTCGGCTCCCGTCGTTATGCCATTAGGATTAGGTGCGATTTGTAATAAGATACCAAATATGCAGATTTCGTCACATGAAGTCAGTAACTAAGGAAATAATATTACCACTAAATATTATAGTATACTACTAATACAAAAAAGTCGCTTTACCTTAAATGAGCACTCAGTAACTCCCGATTTTTGCACTTCTATGTCGTACCGATATGAGAACACTTCACCGTTATCATCATCATCTGCTGGTTCGCCATACAAAGTTTCTGTATATTCTTTTAATGGTCCAAGAAAAAGTTCTAGTTTTGAAGCGGTGCACACCGTTGTTACAGATTCAATTTTATAGATTGACGATGGCAAACGTATGTGCAGTTCACATGGATCACTGTTAGGTGCTTTTTTCAGGAGAATTGCATTTTGTTTGCTGATTATCTCTTCCAATTCGGGCCTACAAAAGATTTGTGGATTAACTTAGCTCTAATATGGACTACTTTTTCTTACTTTATAAAAATATCCTCATGTGTGATTCTGGTTTGAACGCTGTGTGAAAGTTCACAACCACCTATAAGACTCCAGTTGCAAATCACCTGGACACTTGCCGCTGATTCCATTATATTTCCCTTTATCCAAATCACAAACAAAGAACATATATGTAAGTACAATATAATACGTATTTGTCTGAAATTACAATCTGTTTATTTTGTTGTGTATACTAAACAGACAGACGACACATAGGGCTGCCAAATATCTGCTATAGATAAGAAGATCATGGGGAAATATTTTAATAGGAGTGGCCAATATCAGACCGTCAACCGGCTCTCAGCAAATAACAATAATAAAAAAATAACAAATAAAATAAAATTTCATTAACTATTATTACTGAACAAACTTCACTTGATTCCTGCATTCTGCGGAATGTTCATTACATATACATACATACATACACACACATATGACCTGACAATGTGATATATGTATGTACATAGATATAACGTTGATGACATATCATTTGCAAGGGTTCCAAAAAATTAATAACAAAGAGGAAAAGCATAGCAAATACTTCGGACTAAATATAAACGTTTATTGACCAAATTTGTTATTGTAAACAGCAGGAGAAGATACTACTTAATAGTAGGGTGAATGTTTATGCTGCTACAACAACAACAACAACTACTAAATGCGAGGTTTACCATAGTAAATAAGACAATTAGAAAGAGTAAAAACTTCAAATACTTAGGAGTTTGGCTGAGCGACTAACGGGACCATGATCATAAAATAAGCGGTAGTATAGAAGCTGCTAGTGAGGCCTTCATGAAGATTAGTAAACTACTGACACGGGTTCACACTTTTGTATGGATGCGAAGGCTGGACTTCAAAACTACAAGCACAATCAGACTAGAAGCCTTTTAAATGTGGGGCTATAGAAAAATGATGAGAATAAGCTGGATTGACAACATATCAAAGAAACATGCTAACGCGCATAAAAAGAAGAAATGTCGCTCGGACATATTACAAAAGGTCACTTATACGATTTTTTCCAACTGCTTATACAAAGAAAAATCGAAGGACGAAGAGGAATTGGCAGAACAAAATGGCTTGGCTTAACATCATCAAAGAGTCGAAAGGTCTCAAAAAAACTGGCAAATAACAAAGACAGCGAGAAACAGACACGAATTTAGTGACATCATTAATAATATGACCTGACAACTGTATTGCGAAGATTAAGATGTTCCCACGACCCGGATTCATATAATGTTTATAAATACTACTACAACAGCAACAATCATAAGAAAACCGCGAATATCCAGCACTGATACGCCGACTAAGAGGAAGAATATTAATGTATTAAAAAAATTGTAGTACCTTTCAATTTGTATTTCCATAGTGTATACGATTCGTTTGCATTTAAAATTCAAAATCTTAAATTTTTGCTTTCATTCTTGCAATCAATTCGATCTCGCAACGACCAAATAGCCAAATCAGCTGTTTCGCTGAATTCAGCCTTAAGAGGTTGTTGTGTAATATGGCAATGCGGTTAGTCTCCCTTAATAAATTTCGAAGTCTATTTACGCGACAATTTAGCGCTTCTGAAGGATTCTCATATGCCTACACACCATGGAACCGCTCATATCCTGCAAAAAAGCCGACAAATGTGCGACAGTCACACGAGCCAAGCGCAAAGACTGGAAAATATAAAATTGTAATGATTCGTCATGGTGAATCAGAATGGAATAAGAAAAATCAATTCTGCGGTTGGTATGACTCTGCACTAAGTGATAAAGGAATGAAGGAAGCTAAATCAGCTTCAAAAGCCATAAAAGAGTGTGGCTTCAAATTTGATATTTGTCATACTTCCGTGCTTTGCCGGGCTATAATTACATTAGATATAATCTTAAAGGAAATCGGACAAACAGATACGCCAATTTGTAAAACATGGCGTTTGAATGAACGTCATTACGGTGGTCTCACTGGTTTGAATAAGGCGGAAACTGCTGCTAAATATGGTGAGGAGCAGGTAAAGATATGGCGTAGAAGTTTTGCAACTCCTCCTCCACCTATGGAAAAAGATCATCCATACTACGACAATATCGTCAACGACCCACGTTATGCAGATGGTCCTTCAAAAGAGGAGTTTCCATCTTTTGAATCGCTTAAGCTGACAATTGAGCGAACATTGCCTTACTGGAACGAGACGATTGTGCCGCAAATAAAAGAAGGAAAACTAATTCTAATTTCAGCGCATGGCAATAGTCTGCGCGGTATAGTCAAGCATCTGGACAGTAAGTGTACTGCGATAATTTATTGCGCAACAGCCAAAAGTTTAAATATAATTGCAGATTTATCCGAAGATCAAATTATGGCACTGAACTTACCAACCGGAATACCTTTTATATACGAATTGGATGAGTGCCTTAAGCCAACCGTTTCCATGAAATTTCTAGGTGATGAGGAGACTGTACGGAAAGCAATGGAGGCAGTTGCTGCTCAAGGGAAAGCCAAATAAATACTAACGTTAAAAAATCTTATAATTAATAAAAATCATAAATTTCCGAATAGAAATATATAACGCTTTGATAATATATAATACTAACAAATACAATAATTTATACCTATATACGAGTATATAAAGCAATGTTCACAGGGCTCGTTTTTTAAATTATATCGTGAAGTAATATCCTTGCCTCACGAACATAGTATGCATGCGTCTTGATGTTCCACAAATGGAGGGACATTCAGTTTCAAGCCAGCTCCGATCGGTAGATATTTTTTATGAGGAACTTTTTCATGGCAGAAATACACTCGGAGGTTTGCCATTGCCTGCTGAGGGGCGACCGCTAATAGAACAAAGTTTTTTCTTCATTTTAGTGTTTCACGGAGACTCGAACCTACGTACTCCAAATTCCAAAAGGTAGTCACGCACCCACTTATTCGGCTACGGCGATCGCAGATTTTAGTCTATTGAATTTATGTGCATGTTTGAGTGGTTTAAATTTTGAGTTAAATTTAAATTATTTTTTTATTGACGATGTTATGCAATTTCCTTCATATAACGAACCTGCGAATTGATTTTTTTATATGGAAGGAAATGTGCAACACCGTCAACAAAAATATTGTTAAAAATTATTTGGTTTTTTATGTATTCAATTTACAAGGTTTAAAACGTTTAGTTATATTTTTTTATTGAAGTACAAAATATATTTTTATAAAAAAAAGTCAAACTAAGTACCTGTAGCGGTTAACTCTTGCATTTGAACTATAAGTAACAAATATCGATAGTTCATTTAATAACTAATAGTTAATATGAATTTCTTTTAGAACTTTTGTTGCAAATGCCTTGCACTGCTGAAAATTTAATTGAGACTCGTAACAAGAAGGATCTGTTGACTTTCAAAGGACATTGCAGCTGAAATCAACAACGTAGTATCAGAAAGAACTGTAGGGCGCCGATTGTCTGTTGAAATAAGCAAATTTATGGAAGAGGAAAAGTTTTGCTGAAGAGCACAAGCCATGGTGAAAAAATGGTATAACATCTGGTGTTTCCCAAAACGCCTGTTGTTTTGTGTACAAACAAAGTAACATGTTCCTAAACGCAACCATGAAACCCTTGACGATGTAACGTGTTCCCAAAAGTATGGTCGAAGTTCTCGATAAGCGACAAAAAGCAACCAACGCATTACTAAAAAAGCTGATGCAATATTTTTACAGGTATCATACAACGGAAAAAATGGCGGAAACAAAGAAAAGTAAGTTTTAAGGGGGCAGATACCTGTAAGCGGCCATATTTTTCTGATTTTCATTAAAATTATTTAAAATGAAGAAGTTAATATAGTTTTTCCAAAATTGGGATACAGTTTATTTATACATTAAAATAATTTAAAAAATTGTTTGTTTATTTTAACCATTCGGACTATAATGTCATAATTTCTATATGAATTAAAAACAAATGAAATATCGCGGAATAAAATGCTTAAAAAAATAAATAGGGCGAATTTTCCTACTACTTTTGCTTCGAAAAAATTATATTTTCGAAAAATTTTCGAATTGTAAATTGTGTAAGATGTGTGCAAAATTTCAGGGAGATCGGTCAATAACTTTTCGAGTTATCGCGTACGCCAATTCGAAAAATATAGTTTTGAGAAATGTATGAATACATAACTATACCTCTCCCACCGCTCGAACGCAAAGAATAAGAAGTACTTATATTTTTGAGATTTTAGTGATAAGGAAAACATTTTTATTTTTTTTGAAATCTTACAGGTATCTGCCCCCTTAATGGAATTGCTTTTATCATTACAATATATTTTTATTTAATATTTAGAGTCTAATATTCTAATAATATATAAAGAATTATAACTCATAAGGAACCCTAGTCCCCTGTTTTTGAATCATTCCCAAAGCATGCAATCGCTTGGAAATGGATTGGCGGGTAACTCCTAATACTGAAGCAAGCTCTTCTTGCGTTTGACACGGATCCTCATTGAGCTATGCCTCCAATTTAACAGGGTTGCAAATCATAACTTTACAAAGTAAAGCAATGATTCGTTTTGGAAAACGCCCACACTTTGGGGCGATGAAACAAAAAACAAAATTTATTTGTAAATGATGTTGGGAAAATTGTCAGACGTCCAAGTACTGTGGAGGCAACATATTGATTTGGGGCATGGAGTAGGACCTATTCACCTCATAACTAATAAAATGGATAAATTTATTTTTAAGGGCATACCATTTTTTGAGAATTTCAACTTCGGTGGCTTTTTATACAAGATAATGATCCAAAACCTTCTACAGTTAATTAAGCAGATAACAAATCGACTTTCTTTGAAGAGACAGAAATATTTTGCATGAAGAAATTAAATTGTTATAAACTTTTTTTTTTATTTTGAAATATTTGAATCCGTGAAGTCATAGTTTTAATTGTAGTAATAGTTATTTTGCTAGAATTTATACAAAAAACTTTAAAAACATAAGTATTGGAAAATATGTAAGATAAATGCAACTCCAAGGCGAATAGAATGTAGACTATATCATTCTTGATGCAACTCTGCAATTGGTATCGGCATCACTGTTGTATGTCAGATTTCGCTGTCATTTCTCAGACATGACCTTGTAACTGTCATTTATAGGTCAAATAGAATTTTCACTTCGGCATAACAATCCGTTTGGAATTATTTTCATTAAATTTGACACAGTTCCGGTTGAACTTAACCATTCAATAAAAAATGTCTGGAAAATACAGAATTGTAATGGTTCGCCATGGAGAATCGGAATGGAACCAAAAAAATCAATTTTGCGGATGGTTTGATTCAGCTTTAAGTGATAAGGGAAAAGCTGAAGCCCAGGCTGCTGGAAAAGCCGTAAAAGACGCTGGTTTAAAGTTCGATATTGCACATACATCAGTGCTCTGTCGAGCAATCATCACTTTGGAAAATATTCTTAAAGAAAGTGGGCAATCGGATATCCCAGTATGCAAGTCATGGCGTTTAAATGAGCGTCACTATGGAGGATTAACTGGTTTGAACAAAGCCGAGACCGCCGCCAAGTATGGTGAGGAGCAAGTCAAAATATGGCGCCGCAGCTTTGACACTCCACCACCACCAATGGAACCCGACCACCCTTACTATGATGTCATAGTAAAGGATCCTCGCTACGCCAATGGTCCTTCGCAGGAGGAGTTCCCCAAATTCGAATCACTTAAATTGACCATTCAACGCACACTGCCCTACTGGAATGACGTTATTATTCCACAACTAAAAGAAGGCAAGCAAATCATTATTGCTGCTCATGGCAATAGTTTGAGAGGCATTGTTAAGCATTTGGACAGTAAGTAATATCGAATAATTAGTGGAAATAAAATAACACTTGTTTTCATGTAGATCTGTCTGAGGATCAGATTATGGCGCTGAATTTGCCGACTGGTATTCCATTCGTCTATGAATTGGATGAGAACTTCAAACCAGTTGTTTCTATGAAATTCCTTGGAGACGAGGAAACTGTACGAAAAGCCATCGAAGCTGTTGCGGCACAAGGCAAAGCCAAGTAAATACACTTACGACTCATCCCTTGTACTCATAAGCAACATAAGACATTAGTGAAATGAAATTCGGGGCGTACAAAATTTCAGTCAATACAACTGTTAACCACATGAAAAATTATTGTAGTTCGTATTATTACGAATATTATTATTGTGGCAAATTACTGTTTTAAATTATAAACCGCAAATAAATTATTGTTAAACATCAGTTAAGTTCTTTATTCCGTCGTAAGTTTTTCTCTCGTACTGTGTATCTTGAACTAAAAAACAAATCCTGATTTACAATATTAATTTTATCGGCTTTTGGTCCTTTGTTTTACAGCAATTCGTGAGGGATTATTCTACTTTTTCTTGTGCTTCTTTCCATCTTTGGCCAGTTCTAGTCCTAGTATACATTTAGGTGGCACTTTATAAGTTTCCGTCAATAAATTGAAAACAAAGCGAACCTGGTTGCCTTGTATTTGTAGCTGCTCGGCCTTTTGATGGGGCAGTTTTACTACGGTGGTACTAGCCGCAGCGCCTTGTTTACATAGCTTTATGAATTCTGGTACAATAATGCCATAGCACTCGATGTTGCTGATAAGAGTTACCTTCTTATTACCAGATCGTGTTGCGAGGGACATTTGTATGAGAGGCTTGTTTGAGGCAACATTCTTAAGCTCACACATTTGGAAACTGTATTCCATTTTGTTGGTAATTGCGGTACATATATTATTAACGGAAGAAGTCTTGGCATCGCATATCTTTTCCAGCGTCTCATCTAATTGTATTATATTATTGTCAGCACCAGCTTTGGGAAGATTATGCTTGCTTATATACTCGCGAACAATTTTCTTGATTTGAGCAGTTGGTATACCTTCTCCTCGCTTGTAATTCATTTTAGCAAAGAAAGGAGCCGTCGCATCGGTAACTATATAAGTTGCCGTCAACTCGGAACGAAATAGAGGCTGATCTTGCAGTTCTCCTTCTGCTGTTTGCTTTGGCGGTTTAAAGTCCGTTATATAATTAACCAGTTCTGGGTGATCCAGATCTATGGCAGTTATTTTATCAACGCCCTTCGACTCTTCGCGCACGACTATGAAACCCTGGTCAATCATTTCATTAAGGAAATTCGAAAGCTTCTTGTATTTTGTTTTCTTTAAGTCAATGGGTTCAGGTGCTTCAGGCACAACATACAAACGATAAAAATTGCTCGTTAGAAGCGGCAGTTGCAGTGTTTTGCCATGATTTTTCAACGCCGCTAGGAAAGGCGTTTTTTAACATTGTCTCTGGAGTCGTTTCGTGTTTTTCTACAGTCGCTTCTTCACCATCATCCTGGCATTTCTTTGTATCCTCTGCAATATCATCATTTTTAGAAATTTCAAGTCTCTCTAGTTCAGGAAATGTTGCTTCCGCATTTTGTAAGTCTGCTACTTGCGACGTTGCCACAATATCCGCCAACGTTGGAATTTCATTTAATTTTTTTTTAAGTTTATCCTCTTTAACACCAAGTTCCGGGAAGTCATCAGTAGTTAATGGTGAAGCCTTTTTTAAAGGTACTTGCTGTACTAATGTTGGTTCATGACCCCATAGTTTGTCACCAAATATGTGGAGCATATTCACAGCTACTCCCTGCCGACCACACATATACAAATCATCTGAAGACCGTGGTAAATATCCGACAGCTACTGCAGACTGATTCGAGACCAAGTTCACTGCCATTAATTGACCTTGCCGATATCGGCCGTACATATTCATTCCGGTACCTTTTGTCACTACACCAGGCAGCATAAGATTCGCACCATTGGAAAGTTTCGGCAACACCTCACGGAATGTTGTAAAATAGGGCAGCAGTGTAGGCACTAACCATAAGGCGTATACAGTTGGTGCTAAGTCGCCAGATTCCACTTCGAAGAACATGGGCAACTTGTCCACACAGAAGACGTTGGTTTGCTCGCCGCCATGTGTTGTTAGTTTTAGTTGAGTCACAGCACTTTTAGATGGAATAAGTACACTAAGCTGCTCCGACGTTGAATCGGGAAATGCTGTTTCAAGGCGCTGCCGTAAACGTCTTGATTCAGAACCCTTTAAAGGGGCATTACTCCGCAATTTATATGGTTTAAGAAACATCTCCAAGAATCATAATAAACATGACGGGTCACTACTCCAAAAATTATTTATCGATAACATGGATAAAAAATGTATCGATTATGAAAACCATGATTCAGTAATTTAATCAAGTCATTTCAAATTTTACACCTCCTATTTTTTTAATGTTAATTTGTTTTAACAACTTTATTTAATTTTTTTTTGCTCACTGCTAGTACCGGAGTATAATCAAAAAAATAAATAACCCTTTTTTTAATAAAATTTACATCAATAAGGGCCTATTTCACGAAGCTTATAAATAAAAACTGAAATATTGCGAATAATTTAAAAGACCGCGGCAGGGAAATAATTTCAATTGAAAACATGCTCGTAAAAGCATTAAAATATTTGTCGATGTTGGGAAAACATTAAACTTTTGACAGTTTAATTATCACTAGGTCTGCTCATGAAGGAAATAATTTGTAACACTTGTTGCAAATTATCAAGTTTTGGTGTTCATGTATCCAAAAAACTTGCAAAGTAGGGGAAAGTGAGAGAGGGGAAGTTGAAAATATTTACTGGATAAATTTTTACTTGTAAGAATTTGCAAGTGTGAAAAACACCTGACCGAAAATAAAAAAAAAACACGAATTAATATTTGCGAATTTAGTCAAAATTATAATTTAAATAAAAATGGTGATTAAAATGAAGAATGTAAGTAAATATATTTTAGATTAAATTTATTATTTTGAAGACTTATATTAAATAGGAATTGGCTAATGATATAGAGGTATGTACTTCTTAACCGCAGCCTCCAGTCACCGTGACTGCAGTTTTCGAAATACTAATCGAAAGCATTGAAGGTATCTTTTGTATTTTATTCTTATACTTCTTGGTTACTAACTAATTTGGCAATATACTATCATGAAGATAGCTATGATATGAAGGTAGCTGTGATTGCCACAACAATACAATTGCTAATGGAATGTTCTTCATCTGACAGCGAAGATGAAATGGAACAAATTATTGTGGATAAAATAAAACCATCTAATAATAACTATTTTGCATTTTATTTGCTTTATTATATATTTTTTATTTAATACGAAATTAATTTAAACTAAAAAGTATGGCGACATAGACATAGCGTAGCAAATAAAGATCCAGCGGCTTCGTTGGCGGGGTCATGTCATCCGACTGGATACAAACGCTCCGGTTCTGAAAGTATTGTGACGTGAACAGGAATTTGCAACGTGCCAGGGCTTTAAAAAACATAGTTGCAGGCTGTGGGATCTGCCGCCATTGATTTCATTGCGCTGCCACGAACACATTTGTTTAGCATGTACCCTTTTTAATAAATTGTTAAATAAAGTTTAAATAAATTACATTTGCTTTCTTCTACGTCACTGATTTTAATGCCTTTGTAAATTTATAAATTTAAATATGCAGCAACTTGCTCTTTTTTCTTCTTGTAATTTCCCAACACGAATTCGCAACGCCCCGTCAAATTTAAGTGCCAAAAGTGCGCTGTGTCCTTGCAAGTTTCTTGCGTAAAGTGCATTCAACACTAAACCTACCAGTACCGGTCAAATTGACCGTTTTCAAACTTTTTGTAAAACTTACACATTTTTAAACGTTATAATACTGTTATCCAACTATATGACAATTCTTATAATATGCATTTAATATTTTCTTCACTCTTTGCTTTTAGTTATTTTTTCTATTTTCCAAGAAAAATTTGTTATGTGGCCTAACTGCCGCGGTCGGTCAATATGACCGGTGGGAAAAAATGTTATACGGTTATCTTATTTTAGAGTCGCTTTCAATTGAAAAGAGTAGATAACAATAGTATCGATTACAATCTCAAGTAGTGCACTTCTAAAGATTTTCTTATGCAATTTTTTTACAATAGTTTATTTGAAGGAGAGAAGGTAAAGTATCAAAACATGGATGTAAATTTTTTATTCCTTACAGTAGTGTAATAACACGGTGTGACAAAACAAAAAAAATTAAATATACTTTTATGGAGACCTAGCACAACTTGTAGGTATAGTAAAACTAAGAAACATGGTATAGGAGAAATTTCCAATACACCCCCAAAATCTCATTTTATGGCCATAAAACCGTTTTTCAGTAGGTTGATGTGAAGAATAACTCTTAACTTCGCCAATTTCCATCCGATTTCGAATTTGTGTTTTTAGTTCGAAAGAACAAAAACAAGCCTTTTTGACAGTGTGTTGACATTTTTTCTGAAACGATAACTGACGAGACTGTAGACGGAAGTATTTGGAAGTTTTTTATTTTTTCTCTATTTTTTCAACTTTGACATAATTTTTACGATATTATCCGATATTGAGGATTTTTTTTAGTACCCTACTGTTATAGTAAATTTAATTTTGCGTCAAATGAGCTATATTTGACAGTAATTGAATTAAAATTAAAAGAGTTGTGTGAGTTATAAGGTTTTATTTTTTTTTTTACTACGAGATTTGGTATGTGGCCACTTCAGGTATTTTTCAACATTTTGGACCTAGCTGGAATAAATGCCTGGATTTTGGATAAAGAAACGACAGGTGAAAATATTTCCAGGCAGGAATTTTTGTTCCAGTTAGCTTCAGAACTTGGCGATGCATATACAATATCTCAAGAAAAAAATTTTACCAACACCTTCCACAAGTTCCGATTTGAGCGTACGAAAAACTTGTCAAATAAAATTTTGTAAAGGTTATAAAACAACAAAAATCTGTTCGAAGTGCGAAAAATATGTTTGCGGCAAATGCACATTTCAGACTAAAATAATTTGTAAGCAATGTGTGGAAACCGAATAAAGTATATTATGTATGCATAAGATTCTGTATAAAACTAATTTTTTTTTTTTTTTTTATAAAGACTTAGAAATTATATAAAAATAAATTTTAACGAAACTTCATGAAAATTCTTTATTTTATATACATTTAGCAACAAATCAACCATTATCTGCTTTGAATTATAAAATCGATAACATTATTAATTAACGGTCAATTTGACCGCGCGCGGTAGTAATAGGTATACAAGAATTGTCGGTAGGTTTAGTGTCAAATTAAGGGCATAAGCGAAAATTCTCTTTCAAAGAGAGGGAAGAGAAAAAAAGTTAGCGAACGGAGAATTTGCTGTCACTTACAAAAACCTGTATGAGCTGAGTTTGTTTACAATTTTTTTATGTTGTCCAAAAAAATTACCATATATAGTACATATCTAAAAGTATGTTCACAATGTATTAATTACCATCCACATTAGAATTACAAATCCACAAAATTAATCTACCCGTTCATACTAGGCAGATTACCTGCAAAATTGGCAATCAGCTGTCAATACTGTTGTGAAAGGTTTTTCTTCATAGAAATTATTTTGGTGGAATATTTCGGTGCTCTTGGTTTGTTTAATAATACTAACGATATCAAGAAAATACAAGGAGAAGGAATAGCTAATTTAATTGCGCAATTGGCTGCTAATAATAAAAAGTTGGCAGCAATACGCATTCGAAATTCGATATTACATTTTATAATACGTAATAAGAGGACACACGTTTATGGACCCACGCTTTTTTCTGTTATATGAATGCAGAATTAATAATACCTAACAAACATTTTACTGGATTTATGTCTACAAACCTGTTTTGTTTGTCGGCATCCATTTTATTTAGTTTTTACTTTGACACTCGTAAAAATAATGATCTATTACACAAAAAGCACAGGATTGTATATCAAAAATCATGGTTATTATCTAGGATTATTTTATAATCTCAGACTATGAGAGAGAAATTTTGTATGGGAAATCTCGCTTTTTAACTACGGTTTGGGAGTTAAGCGGCCGCCGTAGCCGAATGGGTTGGTGCGCGACTACCATTCGGAATTCACAGAGAGAACGTCGGTTCGAATCTCGGTGAAAACACCAAATTAAGAAAAACATTTTTCTAATAGCTGCAGTTCGGAGTCGGCTTGAAATTGTAGGCCCCTCCATTTGTGGAACAACATCAAGGCGCACACCACAAATACGAGGAGGAGCTCGGCCAAACACCCAAAAAGGGTGTACGCCCCAATTATATATAATATATATACATATATATATTGGGAGCTAAGCACGAAAAATATATCATCTATTTATATGTGAACGTATTATAAGTATACTTGAGTACTTTCTGACTACAAACTGCAAATTTCAAACCGGCACAAGTACAAAAGTTCCACAAAAAAATGTTCAGATGCTTTCGTATTGAATAAGTTGTTGCGGTCTAAAATTTCTATAGCACAAAACGCATAGCATCGAATTTTCACTTTGTTCTCTCGATTTTTGAGTGATGGATATTTTTTTGACGTTAATAGGTCTGTTCATGTAAAAATTATCTCGAAACTTCCCAGTAATTTAATTTTCGAGAATTTACTTTCAAAGAGAAAAATATCAAAAAATACATGAACGCCAAACCAATAACAATTTTCAAGTACTACGGTTGATTAAATTGTTGGCAGGAAAAATCACACAAATTTTTAATTTTTTACTTGAGCTACCTCGTATTTAATGAAAAAAAAAAATAAAGCAAATAAAATGCAAAATAACGAACTTCGGAATAACATGCTTTCATTTTGTCCACAATAATTTCTCCCATTTCATCATCGCTGTCAGATGAAGATCATCCCATTAGCAATAGCAATTCTCAAATTTTAATTCGTGTTTATTTTTACTTTGCGATCAGCTGTTTTTCTTACTTGCAAGTTCTTACAAGTAAAAACTTGCAACTTCCTCTCAAAATGGTATGTAGTTGCAAGTTTTTTGGATACATGAACACTAAGGCGAGTCGATTTAAAAACCACCCATTGCTCTGTGAAAATCGTAGCTAGGGATCAAAATAAGAAACTTTGCCGAAGGAACTATACCTCTAAAACGAATTCTGATGTCCCCTAATTTGGGTCGAACGAAAAATCCCACTTTGACCCATTTAGAGTGCTCCAATCGAGTCCAAATGTACGACCGACCCCCACTAACTTTGGACGGCCGATCCACCCATGCCAGTGGCACACCCCCTGGAACTCCCCTGGGGGTTCCCAATACAATCATTTCAAACTTTCACCATTTTTGGCCTTCACATGAGAAAAGAAACTAAAAAGTTCGACCCAAATTGGGGGACATCAGAATTCGTTTTAGAGGTATAGTTCATTCGGTAAAGTTTCTTATTTTGATCCCTAGAATACGATTTTCACAGAGCAATGGGCGATTTTTTTGCCTCCCCACAAATCAACCCGGCCTAATGAACACCAAAACTTGATAATTTGTAAAAACTGTTAAAAACTATTTGCTTCATGAACAGACCTAATGAATGCCTATTTGCGAAAATTAGGAATAAATATTACAAATTTTTGTGCCATCGAACATGACTTACGAGTATATTAGCGAATAAAGTGGATGATCTAACATCGGTTAGAAAACTAAGTTGGAATGAACCTGGACATTGTCTTGTTGGTGAGTTAATGATTTGTGCTTTTAATATAATTCGTAACTGACAAAAATGTTTAAATGTCTGGCTGGCGAATATCTGTCAGGTAACTTCTGATAAAGTTTATCTGACCATTAACTGCCGGTTATCTGCTGAATAAAAGAAAAGTTCATAGCTGATAACAGTGAAAATAATATATAAAATGGAATTTACGACTGGACAAAATGTACACTCATTAAGTTGGAACTGCAGGTATTATGCTATTGTATAATGGCTGAAATTTTGGAAGGTGCATTGGCTACACTCAACAGTTGGGCTGCCAGTTGCGGTCTCAGAATCAACTCTGACAAAACGCTTAAGCTTCCAAGACTAAACAACCAGTGTCTTACACTCTCATCGGAAGTCAAGTATCTTGGTGTCATACTTAACATCAAGCTCCACTGGAAGCTGCACAAAGAATATCGAGTTAAGAAGGCCAATATACCCTTCCACGCCTGTAAATCTATGTTCGGCAAAAAATTGGGTCTCAAGCCTTTCGATGTAGGTACAACTTAGTGGTTCTGCCAATTTTGACATAAGTTTGCCTAGTTTGGTGGGTAGCTCTACAGAATGGCTACAACACCATTAAACTAGAGAGAGTGCAGAGAACTGCATATATGGGCAGCAGTGGGGCATGTTCTACATCAACGTCATTCTGCACTTACTTCCTGTGAATCTGCAAGTTAAATCCATTGCTGCTCAGAGCGCTATTAGGTTGAAGGAGTTTGGCCTCTGGAGGCAACTTCCTGTAGGACATAGTAGCATCTTGAAGCAGATCTCCTTCCTTCTCTGTACTTCGCACTGATCTCTCCATCCGCAAACTGGGTTTTGCGGATTGCGCTAGGGCTATCTTTTCGAGCAGGCAAGATTGGAAAGAGGAGAGAGTCGGCACGGATATAGGTACCTCTGTTTTCCCTGACGAATCTAAGATGGAATCTGGAATGGGAGCGGAGGTTTTCTCTAAATCAGCCAGTATTTCCGTCTCCTTTAAACTGCCGTAAACGAGCAGCGTTTTCCAAGCAGAGGTCTTTGCGATCCTGCAAGCATGCAAAATGCTTAGGAGACATTCAAATTTTTTCCGATAGTCAAGCTGCGATCAATGCCCTGTCGTCCCGTATTGCAGCTCTCTTCTGGTCAACTCCTGTAAGGAGTTCGAGGAACTTCTCGAACGTGCAAGAAACATCTCCCTTATTTGGGTTCCTAGGTACAGGAATATAGAGGGAAATGAAATTGGCTATGAGCTTGCCAGGTAGGGGTCGACAGAACCGGTTTCCGTTGTCCCCTTCTCAGACATCGGTGTTCCCCTTGACCGTCGTTAAAGGAAAACTACACAATTTCTTTCTAAAAAAAGCGCAAAACAGATGGAGGTCTGTCTCATCGTGTGCTATTTTGAAAACATTAAGGCCTCAATACGATACAAACAGAACGCTCAAAGTGATGGGAATCCCCCGCCATTCAATTTCCAAACTCATTGCTGTGTGTTCGTTGGTTACTGGGTGGTCGGTAATCATGCGGAGAATCTTGAAATTCCGTGCAACCCGTATTGCAGAAGCTGTGGGGATCCTGCAGAGAAAGAGACTGTGGAGCACTTTCTCTGCAAATATCCGGCTCTGGCGGCTAGGCGCTTGAGATTCCTTAGCGTGCCCTTTGGGGATGGCTTGAAGAAATTCTGCAGCCCAGATCTCTTTTCCTTCCTCCACTACATAAACTCCGCTGGATGGCTGTAAACGGTTTTCTATTTTCTAAATTTTTTTCGCAGGTAGTGGTCCACATTATGGTATCAAAACGGCACCTTAGTGCTACTTGTAGTGTACCTGGGGTACTCTTGTCATCTAACCTACCTACCTATCATGCTATAAGATGCATATATCAGCTGAATCAAGTGCTGAAAGCTAACAACGTGAGGGTGCGAAGTGGAGCTCTAACCTTTTTATCTTTTAAATTTTCTAAATAAATTTCGAATTTTCTAAATAAGTTTAGAATGTTTTAATTTCAATTTGGCTATTGAAAAAGAAATTATTGTAGTAATATTTTTTTTTCTTAATTTCTTTAGATTTACTACATCAGAGTTTCGACGATCATTAAATTTAATAAAACTATGTAGATATGTACATATGTATAACAAAGTATATTTGTTCGTTCTCTTCTGTGACGTTAAATCGATGTTTTACTATACTTTATTAATACCACATACTTTTTCCAATTAAATATGGAAACAAAGCTAGATTTTCGATTTATATTAAGTACACACTTTACACTTTACATTTTACACATTCACATTATAATTTAAATAAAAATACACCTAAAGTATAACAGTTATAATTTGATGCTTAGAATATTTGTTAACACTATTCATATAAAATATTATATATGTATTTAAGTATGCGTGTATGTAATGTAAGTGTGATAAAATTTATTTGTTTCATATTGTAGGTGTGTATGTATGCATGTAGATATGTATTTTTCACTTATATCTATATATTTGTATGCATCTATATAGTAGAACTGAATGCGTTTGTTTACATTTGGCTGGCTTAATTGGCTCACACGAACGTTGTGTTAAAAAAAAAACTGACTTAGAATACTTGAAAATCTTCACATCATCCCAATAAAATTAAATTACTTTGCACATGCAAATGTGAAATACAATATGTATTACTTTACAAAAATGAAAAAAAAAAGTTCTATCAAAAGAAACTTTGTTGATCAGTTAATGAGCTGCTTTAGAATTACCATTTTGTTGTTGCCTTCTCGTTGCTTCGCGTTGTAGCCATGCTATGATGTCCTGGTAGTTACGTGACATCCAATCAATATTAACACGCACCTGCTCGATAACTTGTTGAACAGACCGACTATTATCTTTGACTTCATTTTTAACAAAAGACTTCAATTCGGTGAGGAAAAATTTCGAATTCATACGCTTTGTACAGAAACTCAAAATCGTAGTCATGTCGGATATGGTGGCGCCCAAGCTATATTGAATAAGGAGTTATTCTTTTCAAACAAGATGTATATGTATGTATATATATTTTTATATTGGCATTCTAATTTACTATGTCTTGATCTCCTCCCAATTGTTGCGGATGAAATCGAATGCGATCTGTTGGCCCACTACATTCCCTGATACTGCAGCAAACACCCTGTATACGTCTTGTTTGCGGATGTCGTCACCAGAAAGAGACCGTCGCAAGTAGCGTGCTAATATCCATGGCTGGAGGCTGCAACCGAGTGAGTTGAGCAACAATTCTTCCTCAGTTGAGACGGTCGTATTGCGAAAACGATGAAAAGCAAAATCCCACTCATACTCACTGCCATATTGAATTGCCACGCAATAAACGATGCCACGCAAATTTGGTGGAATACTGAAGCCAAAAATTAAATATTACAAAGTATGAATTACGAAATTTTGATTTCAATTTTTATTGTTGCTTACGGATTGTTAGTGTCCGGGTTTGGCACTTCCATCCAATTATGAAATTGACGTACGCTTTCCAAAATGCAATGGCGGTGACCCAGATGACAAGCTATGCTTAAAATTTCAAGACGCTTAAATAATTTCATCATATCCCCACCCTCGTCGGTATCGTCTGAGAAATTTTCCAGGAAAACCTCTTTGTAGACATTCTCAATGAGGTTGGAAAAATAGTTCTAAAAGATAAAGATAAAAAAGATAAAGATGTGGCTAGCTTAAGGCGAAAACGCAGAAGCAAGAGTAAAGCGTTCCCGCGACAGTCGGTTCTATGTTACCAGAACGGCCCGGGTTTGAACTGCACTTCAGCAGCATTCTCTAAACATTTACAGGGAATAATTATGCTGCTACAACAGCAAAACAACGAGGATAGAGAATGGAGCGCGGAAGATGTATAAAGTAAAACATTTTTGCTATGTGTTTATTTGATATGTATGTATATGCATCCAGCTTAGGTGGCTTAGCGGAAAGCGTCTTGACCTATAATGGTACTATCAGTTTACCATTTCATAAACCATTTGAGTAGCGCAGATATGTGCTAGGTGAACAATGGTATGGAAAACGAGAAATTTGCTGCAAACTTACAGGCGAGGAAGATATCGAGCATAACTCGTAATCCTGAATAAATACGAAGAACTAAAACTAGGCTGGGAAACTGAAGAAAAACAGAAATAACGGTATTACGACCAACCACACTCTTTGCTCAAGTGCTCAGTACAGAATCAAGGATGATAGATTACCAATCTTGGCCCACGATGTACAGAATGCAGAGGTATGGCCAACATCAAACTCCTAATCAGATGATTCCTTCAAAATTGCTGAGAGCCGGTTAACGGTTTGATGTTGGTGGCCACGTCTTCAGAAATCTCTCCATCGTAGTTCAGAATGGCCACGGAGGCAAGCTCGACAATTTCAGTGACAATATACAAATGTATGCACATACATATAAGAGATTGGAAAGATTGAATAAAACGGAAAAACGCTCAAAACTGTTTTTTAAATATGAAAGTATGCAGAAAGCAGCTCTGTCGAGGTTCGCTTATGTAACAATGCGTTTAAAAGTTAAAATTTTCGTATTTCGTAAATTTAGATGTTTAAATTGCTATCCCTAATGTACAAGTAACTTGGTTGAGAGAACGTCCAAATCAAGATATGCCTAAGTAAAATTTATTTTAAACTAGCATCACCCAGTGGGCTTCGCACCACCATACATAAAATGTTTGTTTTAATATCGCAAGAAATTTTTCATATTAAGTTTTCTTTATAGAACTCGTAAAATGTTTAAACAGTTGAATTAGTTGATTTTTTTCATTCAACATACTTTCTAAAGATGTCACAATAGCCTTTTCTGTACTTTTTTAAAATTTGATTGTGGTGGTCACCTATATACAGGTAAGGTACCGGTTCAAACATATCCTAGGGTTATCCAGGTCCACGTTTTGGTCTATATCTCGAGACCCTAGTTACGGAGGGGCATTAAAAATACTCTATACTATAGAATCATCAGCAGCTTTCATTTGCTACCCATATTGTACAAACACATCCTAGGGTTACCCGGGTCCACGTTTTGGATTATATCTCGAGACCCTAGTCACGGAACGGTATGAAAAATACTCTATACTATAGAAATCATCAACAGCTCCCATTTGCTACCCATATTGTACGAACACATCCTTAAGTTATCGGGGTCCACATTTTGGGTGATATCTCGAGACCCTAGCCACGGAGCGGCATCAAAAATACTCTATACTATAGAATCATCAACAGCTTCCATTTGCTACCCATATTGTACAAACACATCCTAGGGTTACCCGGGTTCACGTTTTGGCCTATTTCTCGAGACCCTGGTATCCGATTCTTATAATTTTAAAACACAAACCATCTACTGAATAGTCCAAACAAAGCCTAAAAATTTGGTTTGGATAGGTGAGCCCGTTCGCGAGTTTTAAGCGAATATAGGGACAGATTTTCACATTTATATATATAGATAATTTATATTATCAATTTCTAAAAATGATTTTTTCCATTCTACGTGAACTTTTTGGTGTTTCTTTTAAGCTTTACTGCTCTTAAATTTAGTTTTGTATTGAAGTCTTTAAACAACATGTATTCATACGCTCAAATAAATAAATCTGAGAAAAATGTAACTTCAAGATATTACATCTATAGGTAGGCATGTAGGTGGAAGGGTTAAGGATGCAAGAAAATAGAGATAGTGAGAAATTTCCGTAAAATTCTTATTGAAGTCTAGTAAAACGGAATCACTTCTGGTTTACGAATGCATTAGGTAAAAATATAGTTCCCAAATGAAAAGTTGCTTATAAAGCTTAATGTTCTCCTATTTTAGCGCCTAAATTATCTTTTATACCGCTTCATGAAACCGTGCTAGGTTCTACAAATTAAGTTATATCAAACCTTCCATCAATCTCTTCACTGTCTACAACAGTCCCTAAATAGTGATATACGAAAGGAAAGCCATAATTGTCAACATGTCATGCCAATAATCATGTCAATATAAAGGTAGGTAGGTAAGCGGGTATGGGTGCTATTTTATAGGGTTATCTCTGTCGTTTTACATGCGTGAAAGATACTGCAGTGCTGCGTCAGCTTAAAAGAATTTCTGATTCTAAATCAAAACTCCTAAACCGGTTTATATTTATGAATTATCCGTAAGTACCTACGTCATGTCCCTTATCATTATAACATCCATGCGCTATCCATCGACTGCTCAAGATACCTTGAGACAATAAGTACCTTCGCGCCATATTTTTGGCTGAGGAAGTCCATTGTACTTCCCCTTGACCTTCAGTTTGATAAATAATTAAAGCAACTCACCTTTAGAAGATCATAATCTCCTTGATTTACCATCATTGAGTCAATAAAATTGAATGCACCAACAGCAGCCTTCCAGGGCACATGATCCAGTTCATGTTTGAGATATAGTGTCATATTCAGGGCTGTTTCATAGCTTAGATATGCACTACGCGCCAAATTCATCACATCATCTATTAACTGTGCACGATTTGTTGGGCCAATTTCTTGATATTTTTTCGGATCCATTAGATGTGCCGTAATAGCTTTCCAGTTATCAATATCGTAATTGACGCGATAATATCCAGTTTCTTGGATATTAAAGATAAACCAATCCGCAGTGGAGACATTACGATCTTCAATTTTATAAATTTTAGTGCGTGGCACCCACGTAATTGGTCTTGTATTTTCGAAATCTAACTCTTTTGAAGTCGTATATGTAATGGGTATCCACCAGAGTGGATTTTTATCATCATCTGCATAATTTAAATCCGACTGATTTGAGAATACAAAACGCTGCTGTTCCATATGAATGATATGTGTATTTGGAGACCGGGTAACGGTCAGTACAGGGAAACCTGTTTGTAGAGTCCAGGTATCCATTATCTCTTTAACGGTAGTGTTTTGATCTAGCAAGCCAGCTTCAATTGCTGCATTTGTTAAGAAACGCCAAAGGTCATCCTGTTCTGCGGCATTGTAAGCCCTTTATGTAGAATAAAAGAAACGCCGTACAGTTTTTCTAATATACAAGAACATAAATAAATACTTTCGAAACAACGTACATTTCCTTCAGATACTTGCTTAGTCCAAGGCGAAATACTTTCAAAGTTAAGAAATGACTCATCATACGAATGATAGTAGAGCCTTTGCCATAGGAAATGCGATCGAAAATCTCTGTAATTTCATTTGGATTGAAGACCTCAACTGAAATTTTATGCGATGATGAAAGCGCATCCAATTGGAATACATTCTGCAATTCATTGACCACAAATTGATCTTGGTTCTTCCATTCCGGATAAATCGCATCAACGGTTATGTATTCCATATAGCTGGCAAATCCCTCATTGAGCCAAATATCAGCCCACCAACTGGGTGTCACCAAATTGCCAAACCACTGATGTGCCAGTTCGTGACCAACGACACTGGCAATGCGATGCTTATTGATTGTAGCTGAAATACCCTCTTCAAAAAGCATAATCGACTCTCTTTAGAGGTGAAAGAATACACTAAGTTAATTGAAGACAGCGAGTAAATGAGAGAATAAGTTATAAATTGTTGCCCACCTGTAGGTTATTAACCCCCAATTCTCCATGGCACCGGCTTGGAAATCGGGTAGCGCTATCATATCAATTTTTGGTAGCGGAAAAGCTAAATCAAAATATTCTTCTAGAAATCTTAAAATTTTTGGTCCAACACTGAGCGCATATCTAGCTGATTCTAAGGCATCCTTTCGTGCCCACACCGAGAAATTCTCTTCGGAGATGTGACCAAAGTCCGAAATGGCATATGCGACCAAGTAAGTGGACATGGGTAAGGTTTCGGCAAATTGATCCCAGACATAATCATTAAATTTTTCGCTAGAAGTGTTTTGAAAGATGCATAATAAAATCGGTAAAAATAATATTATTGCCTAACGCAACATATGTATGTATGTAAATATGTTGGGATGGCCCAAAGAAATGATACCTACGAAATTTGTTATATCGCAAAAACAAAGAAAATAATAACCACCTAAATGTTTTTGCTTTGCAAATTACCATCGAATTCGGATAGAAAAAACACTTTTTCGTAAATTTTATATAAAATGTTTAAAGATCAATATTATTTAATCTCCTTTAAGTTTTCTCTAAATGACCAAAACATGGTACCGAAATTAAAAACCGACAGATTTTTTTTTTATTTTTGGTAATTTTTAATATTTTTTAACCACATGGAAATGCAATTATAAGAGTAGACTAAATAATAACCATCCGTTTACATTTATACCAAATTTACAGAAAAGCGCATTTTTTTCCTATCCAAATTCGATGGTAATTTTCAAAGCTTTGGCGGCACGGGTAAATTTGAATTAAAAACCAAAATAAAATAATACAATAGGTGGATATTTTTTTTGGGCCATGCTAATGTTTGTACTGGATATATTAGAAATGAATTACTTACTGATTTTTTGTGGACACAATGGGCATATTAGACACTGCGGTCATGTTGCGAGGTCGAGCTATCCTTATCGTGAAATTCGCTTTTAAAGATGGCTCATCGAAGCAAGGAAACGCTCTTCTAGCATCGGTGGCCTGAAATTGTGTTGAAGCTAACCAGCTGGAAAAAAACAATATAAACCATAAGATATTCGACTTTTATGCGTTTTCGTTGGGAATGTAAATACTATATTTTAAGGCGATTTCAAAGTCACATTGATTGCTCATTGATTTTTTGTGCACTGTGACTTGAAGAGATCTATTGTGCAGCCATGTAGCCTACTCAAACATTTTTAAGCTGTTGATAAATCCTAAAACTGCAGTAGGCTTAGTTTCTACCAGGAAGTTTGGATCTATAGACCCATTTCCCAGGTAATTTAGTCTGCGTCGTGCCACTGCTGGCAGTCGCTTAGAACATGTTCTGCTGTTTCTTGTGCCTCTTTGCAGAGTCTAGAGGAATCATTTTTTATCGCACCTATCTTTTTCATGTGATAATTAAGTTTACAGTGTCCTGTTAGTGGTTCAGTGTAAAGTTTTATGTCCTTTCTGCTTCGGTTAAGGATTGCCTCTGCCTTTATCCATTCTGGATCTATGAGTCTTTTCGACTGCAGCATACCCGATTGGGCTCTCCAGTAGTCGATTAGGACTCGTGGTTTCTGCTCACGTAGAAGGACACTTTTGAAGCTGTTATTTACCCCGAAGAAAGCTTCAGGACCTATAAGGGGAGGGTTTGCCCACTTTTTCGCTAAAGTGTCCGCAATTTCATTCCCTTCGTGCACCTCATGTCCGGGAACCCACATCAAGGTAACAGAGTTTCTTGATGCTAGGGTGTTGAGGATTTTAAAACATTCTCAGACCAACCTTGATTGGAATGAAAAGCTATCCAGCGATTTTAGAGCTGCTTGACTGTCAGAAAGAATGTTAATATTGGCACCGCACATGACTCTCCGTAGACATTCTCTGCCACACAGCTCTAAGGCGTGGACCTCCGCCTGGAAAATGGAAGTGGCAATTGCGTTTTTGAAATGTGGTTCGATAATTCCAGCCCCGGCACTACCGTCTGCCATTTTGGACCCATCAGTAAGCCACACCTGTGTGCCCTGTTTTAATATGTCTCGGTATAGACAAAAAACACAAAGTCAGTTGAATGTCAGTTGCTATACGAAGGGGTGGAAGAAAAAACTGCGAATATTAGCACTGCTCGGGAGTTGGCTGGTGAATTAATAAAACAAAGTTTTTCTGGTTTGTATATGAAAATTAATTTCTCAGTTTTATTTAAAGCGTTTCTTGTTTTTCAATTTGTTTTTTCGCTTTTAACACAATCCGTTGAAATGACCAACAGTTTGGCTTAATTTTTTTTTTTTTTATATCCAGGAAAAGAATTCCCAGAATAATTGGGCTATCTTTGAATTTCAATTTACGTTAATTTCAGTTGATCTTGGCTTGGCATGCGCTTTTTGACAAAAATAATTACAGTTAAATTAACGAAGGCCCATCCTACTGGTTTCAAATTACTGACTACGAGGTCTTGCATCAAATGATTCTACTTTCAACCGTGTTGATCAGGACCATCTTCAATTACAACTTATGAAGTTTCAATTTATTTAAATTTCAAAATTTTTGCAGTTAAATTGTAACTTGCATTTTGTAACAATGCGTACTTTTGTAATTAGAAAAAATAGTCAACACACTAAATTTAATACCTCTTAAAAGATATTTCGTTTGCAATCTATTTTATAACTTTGAAATTTATTTTGTAACTTTGGTTTTAATGAGGAAACAGAAACTAAACGTGGTTCGAGTTAAAATATTTTATTTCAGATAGGTAGCAACCCAGTTAAAAATAAAATATTAAAGCTTCCTCTTACTCTAAAGCTCTTGTGCAGTACCAATTGTGGAATATAGTTTAATAATACATTTTTAGTTAATTTTCAAATTTTAGGTAGGCGGCAAACCTATTTCAAATATTTGTGGATTCAATGCATTTAAATGACTTCCGTTTGTTATATACATTGTAATATTTTAATTAACTTACGTTTTTAATTTATTAAAAATTTCGATGATGTGGCAGCTCTATTCAAAAATCTGACAGCATTAAAGCTGCTTTCACTTGGTATAAATTTTGCAATATCGCTCGTTTGCTGGAAGAACGTCGGAACGCAAAAAAAATAAAAATTCGGGAAAACGGCTTCAAAATTGTCAATTTACTATGCATCCATGAACGTACCTCCTAAAAGAACGTCCAACATTTCTGCATACTTAGCGACCCTTTTTCTACTTTATCACAAATCCACGGAATGAAACGTTGTGCCAAAACTCAAAATCGAATGATTGACTACTTTTCCAGCTTTGCGAGCGTAAAACAAACTGACTTCCTAAAAAAAACATGAACCTCCCTATTACAGTGCATATGTACGTAAAATTTGCTTATGTTTCACATTTTGATTTTGCACTGAAAAATATCTACAAGTGTGACGTGAATTTGCCTTACATACTCTTATTTAGTAATTGGCAACAAAGCTGACTTACCGCTTTTCGTTGCCCACTTGATATGAGCTGCGATAAAATCCCTGCAAATAGTCCTCTATTAGACCGCTGAACCGGATATTTATCTCGTACACGCCGCCCTTATTTAATTTGTCGTACAGTTCGATGATGAAAAACTGCTTGGATTCAAGCATGTATTGTTTTCGTATCCTCAGGTCAACGTCGCCAATTTCCGGTGTGTAGTTAGCGTATTCTGCCAATGCTGGCTGCAAAGCCTCCGTCGCTGTCGATGTGCCAATTTGATGTACTGACACATCATTTTTGCTAATATTCAAATTTGAGGCATGCATGGTAATGTTATAGCAGTCTTCCAGTACAATAACTTGAATGCGTACCTCCCCTTCAAATGTGAAATTATTATTGAGCAGGTGTGGCATCAGGGAAATATTGTACTTTTGCGGCTTCATCGAACGTGGTAAGCGTACGTTGCGTTCATCATTAAGGGGCAGTGAATTTTTTACTTCTTTTATCACCGGTTTCACAAAATGTTTCCTTGCTGTTGTACAAATGACATTATCATCTGATATTCCTTCAAAATCTTCGTTATCACAACTTGCAATATTGTAAATGGTGAGACAGGTCGCAAGCACAATGGTCACAAGACCGGCAACAGTTAGAATGAGTGTAGGTGTTGTGATGGTATAGACACGGTTCATCAATGTGGGGGGCGGCCTACGCCTTCTGGAAGGATTGTCCAATTCGAGATTCTCAAATACATCCATTTCCCTGGCTACCATTCTATCGCTGTTTTTGGATAAACTAAACTAATTTTTGGGTAAATTATATTTATGAAGCTTCCAGCAGTATCTACAGAGAGACACCGTAAACTGGTTGTAGCTTTCTAGTTAAAATTTAACTTGTATCTCCTCCATTAGCCATTGTTAGAGAACCTTCCGAAGAGCGGCGCGGATGAAAAAAATTGGTATAACTGCAAGAAACACAATTGAATTAAAAAATTTCAATTAATATATGGATTTGTTTACAAGGTCAAGATTTAATAATTTGTAATTTATTACATTAACGGAAGGGTCTTTCAAAAGACGCGCCTAGATGGAGTTTTAAGATAAAACGGGTAAACATTTAGATTCTTTCAGGTTTCACAATTTTTTATTCAAAACACTGCTGTTAACAACTATATTGTATGTAGAAAATGACATCCACCATGTCCGAATGCCCACTATGAGTACGTCTACATATAAAATCTGTGAAACAGTCGATTCATGAACGACTAATTGTTGAGAAAGTCGAGATATCGATCCAGTTTTTGGTCTACCAGTCCTTTTTCTATCCTCGCATTTTGGGTATAAAAAAGCACTAAATTTATTACGAAGAGCGAATGGTTGACAATACTGCGCAACTCGGCCAATGTGACGTCACGCACTCTCTGATGGGCGCAATCTTGTTTCTATCATTCTTGGCGAGGTGCTCAGTCTACATGACATACCGACCATGGTTGCTTTGCTGTCGAGCCAAGAAAGGTAACTTTTTTTCAGCGTCAACGTGTAAAACTGTTCAGCTACAGAAAAACCTCAACAAATGATTGACGATGGTATCGTTTCTTGTAAAAAGCTAGTTCAGTATATGAAATATGTTGAAATGAAAGTTAAAATCTTGGCATAAGAATGGTTCATTAAGGTTGCCATTTATTTTGCATGGTTTAAAAAAATGGGCTTAACATGCCTTGAAAGTCGAGGGAGCGTTGCCCCCGTTGTGAAGCCTAAATCTGACTTCACAACTTCAACGATAGGAAAAAACATTTTAGCAGTAGACAGACAAGCCCACTTGATAATAGTATTTTGTAACCAGTAATCGCATAGCACTGGATACCAATTTTCTCAGTCTCTAAAAATGATATTCATCCGAATGGCATTCGATTAAAAAAATTTATTTTATTGCAGCAGTATTCAAACACAAAAAATATTAAAAATGAATTACGATTGCAACTAATTACAATCACTGATAGCAAAATAATTGTGTTCACATCTGGTTTATCAAATGATTCTCGTGGAACATTTTGATTTTGTGAAATTAAAAGTATAAACTACTATCACTCCATTACAATATAAAAATTCCATATGCCATGTATTGTATGTTGCATGCAATTCCTGCATTGCAAAGCCAAACAACCTAGTAAACATGCCCGGTCGTGAACTGGTATGTTATGGAGAGAGTGACCAGAATTGCACGAATTTACAAATTAACGGGGTGTGCAAAATTTTTTTTCAATTGCATAACATAAAATAAAAATGCTCCAAACTTTAAGAATGCACGCAATAAGGACGAATGTAATGTCGACGATGGAGTCGAACATCTGTTTTTTTATTCATTACGAACTAGTCATGAACTGGTATAACACTGGTAACGAACTAGGACTGTTGAATACTGATATAATATATGCTGACTATTCACATTTTGCATGGCATCGCCCTGTTAAAAATACCAGTTGCTAGCAGTGAAAAAGGCTAGAAGATAAACTACATTAGCTGCAAAGCAAATTGGTAATAAAGTATGATAGTTTAAAACTAGTAGGTTTGACTGCAGCGTTTCCACAATTCAGTGTGTGAGTGCTAGTAATGAGTGAAATTAGCCTTTTGAAACTTATAATTATATGGTTTTGACACGAGATCAGTTTAAAACTACACATAATAGTAGATTATAATTACCATATGTATATATAAATGTATGTATATGTATCATAGTTAAATACATTGTATATGATATTCAGAGAGGCACCAATTATCATTGCTTATTTTTTGTACTTATTTATTTATTGTGAATATTGCTCACAATTTGCTTTCTTATCAATGTAATTGAGTTTAGGGCGGAGTGATTTTTTTTAAATCGCTTTTTAGCGGGCCCGGATACTATTAATTTTTGAAAAAGCTTTAAATTCCACCTTGCACCTTCGACACGATTCACTCTTGGATGTTGTTAGTGTTTAGATTGAAGCGTTTTTGTGACCTTCTAAGGTAACTCTTAATACACCAGAAACAAATGTATCACAATGGAGTTGGATGCAACTATAGCACTGCTAATAAATAGTCCAGGATACGAGTCACTCGAAATGGTTTTTAACGCCATTAGTGGTAGTGTCAGTTTTTATTATTTAAATTATTATTATTATTTTATTTAAGTAAAAATAACAAGTTACAAACATAAATCTTAAAATCCTTGGTACAAGGGGGCGCAAAATGTATCGGAAGGTTTATAATATTTGCAAATGACGTCATACGTCAATTATATTTGACATTTGTGAACTAGACAACTGAAGTATACAAATGGACAATCACTGGGGCGGGTAAAAGTCAAGATAAAGGTTTCCAAATAATGCGCTGACTATTGTGTGGCAGTAAGGATGGAAAGGATAAGTTTTTGGGTTTGAGGAATGAGATTTTTTTTTAAGTAGGTCAATTTGGAAAAGTGCGAGGACCGTGCTTTACGTGGGATTCGAACACACAAACTCTGATGCACTTTCGCTATACTACCGAGGCCGGTTTATTAATGGATGTGTAAAATTTCGTTTATTTTTTTTAATTTGAACAGGCTGAGGGTATCTCAAACGTTATCCCAAGAAGGTAATATTTTATGATTTTCATTTTTAAGGGCTACTTTTCATTGCTGTGTCCATACTTATTGTACATATAAAATATATATATATGCATATGTGTATATAACATATATATCTATATATATGGACGTCGATACGTCGCACAACTATTTAGTTGTTTAGGGTAAAGCTCTTTTATTATTCGATATAATCATCTTTTAGGCTTTTACACTTCGTCTAACGCTGTTCTATTATAGTTGGTTGATCTCTTTAGAATAATAGGATTTGACTAAATCTGAAAATAGCTATTTGTTTCTGCAATCTTTTTCCCGCCAACCATTTCTTAAAATTGTGGAACAATCCGATCTGAAGGAACAAAGTCTGGAGATTCAAAGAAATGCAAAACAAGAAATAGACCAATCTGGCTGAAACTTGGTTCGTGTTCTTCTAAGAGATGCTACTAACTATAATAATAAGAATAGTAAACAACCTGGCAATGCCTGCCGCGGGGCGAACGATATTATTCGGTGTTTCATGCCCAGTCTGTCTAATAAAAGTTTGATCATCAAAATTCAAACTTGGAGTGCCGTTATAAAAAAAATTAAATAGGCGTATCCTTTTCGCAATAGGCGTAGTGCAACTTGTTAGTTTTGTGGGAAATTTAGAAAGCGTACCCTAGAGGTCTAAAAGTGTCACGTGCATCTGCAGCCACATTTTTGAAGAAGTCATAAATAATTGGGTGGAACAGTATACTGAAGTTAAAAATAGAGCACATTGAAAAAACCGCCGCTCTTATTCTCACACATTAAACAAATACTTGCATGGACTAAGACAAAAAAGTGCATCGGCAGCCACATTTTTGAAGAAGTCGAAGGCGTTCATAAATAAATAGGTGGAACAGTATACTGAAGTTAAAAATAGAGCACATTGAAAAAACCGCCGCTCTTATTATCACACATTGAACAAATACTTGCATGGACTAAGGGAAAAAACAGAATTGGGCAAACGTAATATCCACCGATGAATTTTCCTTTCGGGCAAATAGCTGCTTACGTCGGCCCTGATGTATTGCTTATAATCGAGAACTTCAATGGACTGTTACTCATTTAGTTAAAGTTAACGTTTACGGCTGCTGCTCAGAAAAATAATCTGACGGTTTATTTGTATTTACCGCCAATTTGAATGCAGTTTTGATGAATAAAATTTAAAAGTATTATTACCATCAACTACAAAGATGTTTGGTAGAACTAGCCGCCTCTGATTTGGTAAGAAGACAACGATTTCAAGCATCGCAGCCGTAGGTGTGTAGAGTGGAAAAAGCAAAATGAACTATAAATAGTTATCAAGGTGATTTCAGCTGATTTGGAGCCGGTTACCCCCACAATTTGCGAAGAAATTACTACGAAGTATAACTCGAAGACTACCATTCAGAATTCAGAGAGAACGTAGGTTCGAATCGTGGTGAAAGACCAAAATGAAGAAAAAGTTTTTTCTAAAAGCGGTCGCCCCTCTTCAGGCAAATGCAAAACCTCCTCATAGAAAATATCTGCCGTTCGGAAACATCAAGACGCACATCACAAATAGGAGGAGGAGCTCGGTCAAATACACAAAAAAGAGTGCACGCGCCAATTATATATACATATATATGTATGTATATAATTATAACTTGAAGATGTGAAGCCATTATAGCTTATGGTAATGGCTATACATTTTATTAAATATATTGCATATAATAGATATTATAAACCCATACAATAAAGTTTGTTCGAATCGACTTGGTCGAATAGTTTCTAAGTTATGGCGATCATGCTTGGATTAGACAGATTGTATTGGACTATTTGCTACCCTGTAGTCAAATGTACTAATTGTGAATTACCTCACAACTATTTAGTAAGAGTCGTAGACCCAACTAGTCAGGCAATTCCCTTTTTTACATACAAGCAACTGAAATTTTGTACAAACGATATCCTACATGATGTATTTGAGAAGATTTCGATCAGAAATATACTAGTTCAAGTCTCATATTAGTCGAAAATAGGAAACCATTACTTTGAGTATAATTGGAGAGTGTTTAAAAATATTACACAGTTTTATTTAGTGGTCTTAGATTTCTAAGATAGAAAGGAAAAATAAATACAAAAATATTTCAAAATTGGTAAGATTCCAAAGATTAAATAAAAGCATTTTTCATTACATGTTATCAAAAGCAATAGGTTTTGAGTACAATAAATATAATATATATATATATATTTGTTTTTTATCTTTTCCAATAATAATAAATGTTTATGTTAGCTAAGCTACGATGTTTTAATTTCATATTTAATACATAATTTTAACAGTTTACAACATACCCAAGTAAAATTGAGTTAAAAGGCTGAAGTCAAGTAAAATAGGCCTGAAAAAATCGTATTGTATTGGTGCAAAACTGTTCGTTTTCGGACCTCGGTCGATTTCAGTTGTAAACTAGTATTTGTATGACTAATTTGGTGTTTCAACTGCTGGGTAGTGGCAAAAATTATGAATGGATTATTGTATAAAAAGAAGCTCAACAAGCATTACCACATTTATATATTCTTTATATTTGCATATGTTTGTATGTATGTTTTTAATCAACGTCAGTGTCACGACTCTGACCCAGCGCTTAATTGGATACATCCCATTGAATGTCGTTTTAGACGTCATCCATATAGTATGTTTCGTACACTAGGTTAATTGGCCCAATTAACTGGCTTGATATTTAGCTCGAAATTTCATTAATTGTCTAGTTATCGCTTGTACTTAGCATTCGAACTTCAATTTTTTTTGCAAGTTCGTAGATAAATAACGGTGAATACTTATAAAGTTCGAAAGTATTATATATATAAATTTATACATTAAGAAAGTTATGGTCGATTCGCATGATTTATTCTTACATATACATACATGCACATTACGGTAGCTGGATGCCAAACTGATTACATTCGCGACCTTTCAGAATATAGTACAGTGGATGAGTAACGCCAGGGCTAAACGTTGGTTATTTATACTACGTATTCCCTTTCGAGAGCCCACTCCTGCAGAACTCTTGTAAAAAGGGAGGACGGGGAGTGGATTGAATCTGCAGAAATATCTTTGACTATCCTGGTGAATAATCACTTTCCGAAAAATTGTACTACCCCACGTGATATTTTCGACACGAGTCGACAGGTAGGGTTACTAATTATTTTCCTGGAATCTATCGTGTCAGTTGACAGAATTACGTGGGCAATAAATAGTTTTTCGCTTTTTAAATCTCCTGGTTCTGACGATATCTTGCCTGTGATGCTTCAGAAAACAAGTGCCTCGGTGGTTCCTGTCCTGAAAGAAATCTACTGGGCGTGTATTGCTCTTAATCACGCCCCCGCCAACTGGAAGAAGCCGAGGGATGTTTTCATACCGAAGGCAGGGAGGAGGGGCCATGAATCGGCGAAAGACTTAAGGCCTTTAAGTCTTACCTCATTTATCCTAAAATTGTTTGAAAGATTGATTATCATATCCGAGTGCATATCGAATCCAAACTATCTCCAGCGCAACATTCTTACCTAAAAGGGAAATCCGTGGAAGCAGCAGCCTTACACGAGGTCGTAGAGACTGTGGAAAAATCTCTGGAAGGCAAACAATTCACTTTGGCTGACATAGAACGTGCTTGTAATAACATCAGGGCGGAGTCAATTGTCACTGCGTTAGATAGACTAGAGGTGGAAAGACCCATCTGTCTTTGGATCTCATCCCTGCTTGGCTGCAGGGAAGTTAATGCGGTCGTAAGAGGGGCTAAAGTCACTAGATTCGTTCACAGGGGGACGCCGCGGGATGGTGTCCTTTCGCCCCTACTTTGGCTAGTTGCTATTGACGAAGTTCTGATAATGCTAAATAAGGTTGGTTCTGATGATATCGGGACGGTTTCTCTGAGTCATGGCTGAAATTTTGGAAAATTCACTGGCTGTACTCAGTCGCTGGGCTGCCACTTGTGGCCTCCGAGTCAACTCTGACAAAATGGAGCTGGTGCTATTTACCAGAAAATATAAATCTCCACCCTTTCGACTTCCTAAATTAAACAACCACGTTCTCCCGCTCTCATCGGAAGTTAGGTATCTTGGAGTGATACTTGACTCCAAAGTCCATTGGAAGCTACACATTGAAATAAAGAATACCAGTATAGCCTTCCACTCCAGCAAATCTATGTTCGGTAAAAAATGAGGACTCGTGCTGTGGATGTACAACGCAGTGGTTTTGCGAATTTTAACGTATTGATGCCTGGTTTGGTGGGAAGCTCTTCGGAAGGGCTATAATAACACTAAACTGGGGAGGGTGCAAAGGACTTAATGCATTGGCATCGCCGGCGCATGTAAAGCTTGACCCAGTGCTGCCCTGAATGTCCTTTTGCACTTACTTCCCATCGATTTTTCCGTCATTTCCATCGCAGCTCAAAGTGCGATCAGGTTAAAGGAGATTGGCCTCTGGAGGCAATCTCTGAAGGACATGGTAGCATTTTCGGGCAGTTAACACCATATTTGTCCGAACTTCGAACGAATCTCTCTATCCGCAAACTATAGTTTGAGGGTCGTGCTAGGGTAATCTTTCCAAATAGGCAGGATTAGATCGAGGGGAATATCTGCACCGAACCTTGCACCTCTGCCTTCACTGATGGTTCCAATATGGAATGGGGAGTCGGAGCAGGGGTTTTCTCTAAATCAGCCAATTTACCTATCTCCTTTAAACTGCCGAACTGATAGTGTTTTTCAAGCAGAAGTCTTTGCGATCCTGCAGGAATGAAAAATGCTTAGGGAGCTCGGGAGCGAGGGAGATATAAACATTTTCTCCGTTAGTCAAGCCGCGATTAAGGCTCTGACGACGTCATAGTGCAGAACGAAATTAGTAAACTCCTGTAAGGAGGAGATCGAATATCTTGGGTACGCAGGTAACATTTCTCTGATCTGGGTTCCAGGACATAGGAACATAGAGGGAAATGAAATTGCTGATGAGCTTGCCAGGTGAGCTTGCCCTCAGAGACGTCCTACCCGGTCATCGGCATCCCCCTGAAAGTTGTTTAAGCTGAAAGTTGTTTAAGGGGAACTGCACAATTTATTTGGCAGGAAAGCGCAGAAAAGATTGAGCTCCATTTATTGACGTGCTATTTTGAACACTCTTTGGCCCCAGTACAATGTACGAAGGACTCAGAAAGTCCTTTGGGCTCCTCGCCATTCAATTTCCAAATTCGTAGCTGTGTTTACAGGTCACTGGATGATCGGCACATACGCGGAAAAGCTAGGGTTACTATTTAACTCGCATTGCAGAAGCTGTGCGGACCTTTCGACAGCCTGGGGCAGTGCGCCAACCTAAATCTCATCAATCTTCTCTATTATATCAACAGCTCTGGCCGGCTCACAGTGCGGCCGATTCCCAAAAAGCTGGCCAAAAGTCGAAAAAAAGTGTCTAGATAGAGTTTTTTTGTCTTTGGGTTGGCTACAGTAATGCCTTGAGTAGTGAAAACCGTTCATAGCAACGTCCTGTACCCTAAGTATCCTCTGTATTTTCAGTCGCAACGTGGCCTTCGTTTGAGCATCGTATTACTGTCGATTAATAGTGAAAGTTGTTTTTGAAAGATTTTGTAATGGAGTAAATTGAACAAAACCAAATGGAATCATCTTCGGAAGGTTAGTAAAATACGAGAAATCTTTAGTACATATCAATACCTCGACACAAAATTTTTAGCTGCAGCAATACGTAGATACATTTTTTGCAATTTTTTTTATAAAATTTGAGTTTTCAAACTGTATAGTAATACAACGCCGTCATATGCTGCTTTGAAACCTATTAAAGATTACTCAAAAAAGTAATGGTTACTGAATAAAACAAGATTCAGCTGCTACCACTTGCTACCTTGGCTTTAATCAGCGACCCCGAAAACATATAAATTTACATGCATCTTGATTATGTTCTAGAATATACGCTATTTCACGTGAGGGGGTGGCCAATAGGGGTGAAAGGGGGTGGATTTTCAAAATTTTAAGATCAAATTCGTAATCAGCGACCCCGACAACCCCCGAGTCCTTTGAACCCCGAAATTTTGAATCAATTACTTAATTTTTTGAGTTTTGGCCAGCTTTTCGGGAATCGGCCGCACAGTGCGGCTGTAGATATCTGCCTGTTGGACGTCTTATAATGGTATCAAAACGGTGCTTTAATGCTACTTGAGGAGTGCCAGACTGGTACTGCAACCATTTCACCTACCTACCTACCAAACACTTTACGGAGAAAACAAAAATACGCTTTTTTAAATCCGGTTTAATTGTATGGCTGCGAATCCTAGCCAACATCAGTGGCCAGAAAATTGGATAGCGAACGCTGAATTGCACAGAAGGTGCAATCAAGTTACAATCGACGTCGAAATTCGTAAGAGGAAGTAGGCATGGATTGGACACACCCAAGAAAACCAGTTCAAGAAATACCAACGATGGCCTTAGAATTGAATTTACAAGGGTATAGACGCAGGGGAAGACCAAGAGAATCCTGACGACGCTGCCTGCATGACGAAATAACTCGCAGCGATCTCACCTGGACTCAATTGAGGCAAAATGCAAAGCGATAGAAATATGTGGAAATCGTTAACTTAGGCACTATGCGCCACATAATGGACGCTTAAGCAAATAATAATAACAATAAACACTTAACAACATTAAATATTTGAAGGCAAACTATTTTTGAAGTAAAAAATAAGTGGCAACGTCATTCAAAAAATAGCAAATGCTCACAACTTACTTTGACCAATAATAAAATACATATAAACAGAGGTGTTCTTGCTGTGATTAATTAAAACGTAAGAGACAAATTTTGTGTCCCTAGAATGCTTATCCATCCCACTGTGGGCCATGTATTGATCGGCCACAGTTTTGCGGTTTTTTTATAATTGTTTATAGCATTTATTTATAACTCTATCGGCCCACCCGTTCGTGAGCAAACTGAAAAAGGATGTATAGTTCATTCATGTCCTGGTTGTTTTTCTTAAAGAACAAAATACACGTATTAAATTTCCACATTCTTCCATGTGAAAAAAACAGCAAAGAAGACTTGCTTTAAAATCTTGTTGTGGCATGTAAACCGCTCCTTTTTTACATTGTACATACTAATGTATGTATGTACATACCTGCATGGCGTACGATATGCTTTGAAGGGCTAAAGCTCGTGACGATATTCATTTCAGATGGCAGGAACTGCATTTTTTTAATACATTTAATGACGTCGATCTGTATGTCGATTTATGTGTGTACGTAAAAATATGCTTAGGTATATTTATATGAGTGTTGATGCTTCTTCTTCTTTTTAAAGGGCCTTTTAGCTGAGCAAACAATATCGTATTTACATAAGTGCCTGAATCGTTTCTGGATTGTCAACACAACAACGACCTTTAACGGTACCCAAAAAAATATAATGATGTCGAATCTCAGCTCTTAGGATGCCAACCAACATAAGCAGTATGTCTGATTACAAGATTATCAAATTTAGTAGGCAAAATATGGAATTTTTGAGTGTGTTATCGTGTGCTATACCAAAAATCGTCTAAGGTCACGTCTTCAACTTCAGTCCATAAAAAGTTGGTAATAGAGGCTCTCTTTGCGAAATTAAGCTTCCTGTAGCGTTTTCGAAAAAAATAATCCAATAAAGCCACAACTCCAAAGTCTAAACTAAATCGTGACTCTCTGTGGGGTTTCTAATCTTCGCTCGCTGTAGTTTGGTTTGTTAACAAAACCGCTGAATGAAAATGCGCCTCGCCACAAACGACTTTTCATTAAACGCACAGTTTGGGCAACTCCCATTCCTGCAACTCCTATTTTGAAAGTAAATTTTCAATGTTGTTGTTGTAACAGTGTACTAGGCCCTGCCAGTGCGGTGTAGTCACCGGTCGTCATGGTCTAACTCATTTAACGGTAGTCCCAGCGTGCTTTTTCGACAGATTGGTTCCGAAACGATGTACGAGGGCTGCCTTTTATATTTTGCGACTGTGCGATAATTCGATATTTTTACCGAGGAGCTTTTTATCTTTTAGCATAGACTCACATGTACGTTTTCACTTACGAGCTTTATTTGTTCTTTTTTCAGTGAGTTGAAAAATTCATTTCCTCCAAAATTGGAATTTTCTCGTGAAAATTTCCGTGCGATGATTTATTATAATTTTCTACGTAGATTATCGAGACAGGGGTGCATTAATTAACTTACTTCGACTTTTGATATTGAAGCAGCACTCTTTGCCACCGTGAAACGCTGTTACAACGAGTAACCAACGTGACCGCGATTCCAGGCCATCCAAAAACGGTTATTGTGCCAGAAACAATCGATGCTGCCCCCAATTGATAACTCAAGAATGTCATTTGACATATCGCGAGACAGGGGTATCCTTAGGTATTAGCGGGTCGGCGACAGTATGGCTATTCCAAAACAAGCTTAGTTGAACAAAAGCTGTTCGCGGAAGGAGCACCTCAAAGCCAATGGCATGTATGTAGATATATGGTATATATATATATAATTGGCGCTTCCATTATTTTTGGGTGTTTGGCCGAGCTCCTTCTTCTATTTGTGGCGTGGGTCTTGATATAGTTTCACAAATGGAGGGACCTACAGTTTTAAGCCGACTCCGAACGGCTGATATTTTTTGTTGAGTTGCAAATAACTTAAACAAAATTGGTTCCAGCGAATGCAGAAATTATTGAATTCCACGGAGAATATTTTGAAAAAGGATAAAGCCATTTTCATTGTTACTTTATTTTATGTTTTATTTATTGCATTATTGGGCGCAAAATATAAAAGGAAACGCTCGTATTCCGTTTCGAACAGCGGTCACTGTCAAAATAATGTTTGATTTGAAAGGAAATCAGACGATTTTTCATAATTTCTCTTTTAGCAAATTTATACAGTACTAGTAGCGATTGAGGTTTTCCTTCAATTTGTCTTGAGAATTTTTTTTCAGAAACACTATTATTGTTAAAATGAGCTTAAAGGTTTGATATATTGCAGTATTTTACAATTTGGTGCATTATGGATTATTTCACAGAAGTAATATGCGTACGGCGGCCGCCGTGGCCGAATGGGTTGGTGCGTGACTACCATTCGGAATTCAGAGAGTGAACGTCGGTTCGAATCTCGGTGAAAGATAAAAAAATTAAGAACAAGTTTTTAGCGGTCGGCACTCGGCCGGCAATGGCAAACCTCCGAGTGTATTTCTGCCATGAAAAAGCTCTTCACAAAAAAATATCTGCCGTTCGGAGTCGGCTTGAAACTGTAGGTCCCTCCATTTGTGGAACAACATCAAGACGCACACCACAAATAGGCGGAGGAGCTCGGCCAAACACCCAAAGGGGGTGTACGCGCCAATTATCTACAGGGTGAACGATATGAAGTGCTACCAACTTCACACTGCTTGTATCTACAAAACAGCTCATGACAACAACGTCAAAATTGTTCTAATGACAGTTCAATATATTGTTTATAAGACATCAAAACAATTGCGTCTCAGTTTTGTTGAATTTTTTTTTGTCTGTGATGGGATTCAAACGTAATAGTGTGATTGCATTATAATATTTGGCTGGAAAATTACAACCAGCCATTGTTCGTGAGCTCAGTCACCTCAAACTGAATATAATGTTTGTGTATCGCACTATAAAACTTTACAATAATACTGGTAGCATTACAAAACGCTATGGAGGTGGACCAAAAAAAAACCGCAACCACGCCAGAAATGGTTCGGAAAGTGAAAGCTCGACTTGAACGAATCGAAGTGGAGGAAAAATGGCCAAAGGACTGAAAATATCGCAAGACAGCATTCGACGCATATTGAAAAATGAGCTTAAGGTCAAGGCTTACAAGTTCCAAAAAGCACACGATCTTTCACCCCAGCAAAAAAAAACTCGGTGCGAAAGAGCAAAGGAGTTGTTGCGCTTGCACGAACGTGGCGAATTTCCTAACATTGTGTTATCTAATGAAAAAAAATTCCCCATTGAGCAGTTCATAAACACTCAAAACGATCGTGTTTACTTGACCGAACGCTCATACGAGAATTTGAGCCTACGTATGGCCACTCGAAGCAATTTCCCATCGCAAGTAATGGTTTAGGCCGCAGTAACTGCTGATGGACGCTCTCCAATCGTTTTTATCGAGCCTAGTGTCAAAGTGAATGCGACTTATTACCGGGAAAATGTTTTAGGAGCTGCTTTAGAGCCGTGGACACGCACACATTTCGGTCGTAGACCATGGACGTTCCAACAGGATTCGGCACCGTCTCATAAAGCTCGTGTGAACCAAGAATGGTTAAAAAATCATGTTCCACACTTCATTTCGTCCACACAATGGCTTTCGAATTTGCCATTTTGCAGAGCAAGGTGAGGACTAAAAAATATGCCAGGATAGATAAGCGGAAAAAACGATTATCGAGAATGGGCATATCAATATCAGCGATGATTGTTGATCCCGGTACTTCGGGATAGTTTTCATGTAATTCCGGGATCCCTGAAATAGCTTTCGAATTACAGTACTGCAACTAGAACAATTTAACATATCACCTAATGGTTTTAAATACACTTTAACAACAATACCCGGCATGCGCTGCTCTGGCGTTAAGGCAAAGTATACGCGACAGAATAGTCACTTATCAATGTAAAAAAGCAAATGTTTATTGCAATAGGAAATAATTGAAAAATCTGATTAATGCATTATGATGGTAAACATTTCATTTATGGCAAACAACGGTAATAAAATCGGTTGCGCTTTTTTTATTTATTGCAAGTTCTAAACTTATTTTATGATATTATTTATGAGTTCATGCAATTCGAAAAATTCTTCGAGGGAAGATCAGAAGAAAACATTGTGCAAATCAGAACATTCTATGCATAGGCTTTTAAATGTTTGTTTTTTGTTATTATAATATTATTATTTGTAGTATATACAACAAAAACTATATAGTAACCAATATTGTGTATGACCAAAAGTATAATTTATGTAAACTATAAATTTTCTCTTCTTCTTGTTTAATATTAGTACATACATAAAAAAAATTAAAATTTTGTTTTAGTTGTCTGTCATTGGCAGATGTAAAATCACTGCTCAGTCAAATTAATTATTAAATTTGACGCATTTTTTGGTATTGCTCGGGCTACTCAACGAATCTGTAATATTCTATTACAAAATCACCTTATTATTCAAGCGTCTTTGGGTACACAAAACTTTTCATTAAGCTATCTGGTACAAAAATGAATAAGTCTGATGGATTTCAAGCTCGTGAACACGCAACATAAAGTTGGCCATGTCAGAGGCAGCGATTTTCTAGATTCAATCCATAAACTTGCAGTGATTACCCTTGCGCTTTGTTGATGGTCATTGCGAATGCGAGTCGAATGGCAAAGTGTAGGCGCTTAAATTCAAATGGCATATTAGTAGGAATCATAGGTATTCTTGACAGCAATACATCTTTTCCTTTGAAGTTGCCATTTAAAATTTTCTCTGCAATGACTTTATTCATTAATTTCATTGTGTTGTTCGTTCTCCTTGGCTCTTCTATTTCTCGTGATTCGAGAATCCCAACAGCATGTTTCGTGTGTTGGGACTGATGTTCTGTTGTTTCGACGGCATTTTATCAATTGTAGTCTTGAAATATTAATATGGATCAATAATCATACATTAGCATTCAATAAATAACACCATACTTTACATCTCTTGAATAGTTTCGTTTCAAGGTGCCGTTCTCACAATGATAACTAACCTTAAATTACCATGCAAAAACAAACAGTGTACACTAAAAATCAAAATGCTTTTTCTCAATATAGTTCAATTACTGATATACTTACAATGTTTTAAAAATTTTTTAAAATTTGTGAATTTATTCGTTACCGATTACTAATTAGATGTGGAAAGAATTAATTTTCATTCCGAAAAGAATTTTTAGTCGTATAAATAACAATATAACATTGCAAATTAGAAGTGAAACTGTAAAATTTATCGTTAATAAAAAACTGATCAGGGCACATCACCATCTATCGGCAACTTTTCGTACATATCATATGCTTTAAGCGTTCCTGGCATGATGATGTAATTATGGTATTATGTCAATTTAAACTAATTTGTTTCAGGGCATAGTTGAAGCTCTAAGACATTCATTTAAATGTACATATAGGTATGTATGTATATAGATTTATTTAATAGTGTCTTTGAGTAAAAACACGTGCGCACATCCAAACGTGAAAATTTTTTGACTTGGATTCGCGTGAATTCTCTTTCAATACGATTTTATACCGAGTCTTTGTACACTTTTATTTAAAAACATTAATTAATTTTTCTGGTACTTATAACAACTTATCACGCGATTTTCGGTATTTTAAAGGCACCGTTAACCCGGGATTGGCATCCCAAATGCACAGCAGTTGTGTACAAACAAATCCTTTGCTGATACAACAATGCACCCGCAGCTATGAATCAAATTTCACTAATGTTGTATGTGAAATGTGCCCTTACACATTGAAATCAATATCATTGTGATTTTCAGTGAAAACGGAAGTGCTCAGCTACACATTCGCTTACGGCATATGGCAAAACTTACTGTAGTTGAGAAGTGAAAGCGATTTACGTACAAAATTTATCGACACATTTTTAAGTAGTTATGAAAATATGTATACATATGTATATACATATATTAATTGTTTGCACGCTGAGACCAATGGTATAAAACACATTTGCAGGAAAAGGCATCACAACATAAACACATACAGGGTAGGCCATTTAAAGCGGGCCCATCGGGCAACGCTATAACTTTTGAAAGGAACGTCAGATCGACTAATGACATAGCGCGTTGGAAGCGTCAGTCCAAGACAATTTTTACCATGGAGCAGTACACTCCAAAAGAACGCGCTGAAATAATTCAGCTTTACATCCAAAATAACTTCTCAATTGTGAAAACTCAACGTGCGTTTAAAAAAAAAAATAAAGTTAAAAGTGCGCCATCCAAAAGCACTTTACAGCGTTTATACGCAAAATTTATTAACCACGGTAGTCTCAGCAATACCAGCCACGCATCCAGACAACGTACACGACGTTCTGCTGAAAATATCGAGGCTGTACGAGCCAGTGTTGAGGAGGCTCCGCGAACATCGAGTTATCGTCGTGCTCAGGAATTAGGCATCGCCAGGACAACACTCAGGCGCATAATTCGCATCGATTTGAAAATGTTTCCGTACAAAATTCAAATGGCACAAAAATTAAACCCGATTTTTTGAAGCCATTGTTCCCTGGAAGGTTGATTTCGAAAAATGGTGATTTTCCGTGGCCACCGAAATCACCAGATTTGACGCCACCGGACTTTTATTTGTGGGGTTATCTGAAATCCAAGGTATACATCAACAAGCCAAGGACTCTAACTCAACTTAAACACAATATCCGACGCGAAATCGCCGCCATACCGGCCGAAATATTGGCCAAAACGATGGAAAACGCCGAAAAAAGGACACATTTGGCCATCAAGGCCAGAGGCAAACATTTGAAGGATATCATTTTCAAAAACTAGCTGGAACAAATCTCCTTGAATCAAAATAAATGATTTTTCATATCAACACAAAAAAAAATGTTTTTTTCAATGTTTTTTTTCAGAAACAAATGGGCCCGCTTTAAATGGCCTACCCTGTATTTATATATTAGGCTCGTTGTCGCTAATTTTTAAATGGTAGCACCAAAACGAAAATGGAGCAGTATAAAATTTTATTCTTTGCCTAAATCCGTTGAGTAGTTTGATCGAAAGTGATTGCTAAAAATTATTCTAATAATACGTTCACATATAAGTAGATGATTTACTTTTCCGTGCTTAACTCCCAATACGTAATTAAAAAGCAAGATTTCCCATACAAAATTTTGTCTCCCAAAATCTGAGATTAGAAAATAATCCTAGATAATAACGATAATTTTTGACATACAACCCTGTGTTTTCTGTGTTATAGATAATTATTATTACGAATGTAAGGAGAAACGTCAAAAAAAAACTAAATGAAATGGAAAATGGCAAAGAAAACAGTTAAATATTATTAATTATGGATTCATTTTACAGAAAAAAGCGTATGTCCATAAGCGTTTTGTCCTCTTATTACTTATTAAAAAATGTAATATAGAATAATTTCCCCTGCGTATTGCTGCCATAATTTCGTAAACGTTGCATACGGATTTCCTCCAACTGTTTATTATTAGCATCCAATTGCGCAATTAAATTAGCTATTCCTTCTCCTTGTATTTTCTTCATATCGTTAGTAATAATTAAAGAAACCAAAAACACCGAAATATTCCACCAAAATAATTTCAGTGAAGAAAAACCTTTCACAACAGTATTGACAGCTGATTGTAAATTTTGCAGGTAATCTGCCATATGTAAACTGGTAGATTAATTTTGTGGATTTATTGGTAATTAATGCATATGTGAACGTATTATAAGGCATTTAAATTTTAATTTGATAGCGAAAAATTAGTTAGCGTTATGTTGAAAAATTTGTGGGTTATGAATTTTACTCATTGAGTGAGGACGCTTATAGACAAAGGTCAGTATCCGTAGGATACTTAGACTAGCTTATTTAGGCTAGGTGTTTAACAAACGGGTGTGAATAGACATGATTGAATGCAACCACACAGTATTTACAAGAATTAGGTTTTTGTTTATCTGTTGGGTTCAAGGGGAGAAGGGTGTTCGCTGAGTGGATTTAAGAGGGCATGTGAATAGGTGGTTAGTAGGGGCACTCATGTTCAGCACGTGTAAGTGCCCTCTTAAATCCAATCACCTAACTGAGTATTTTCAGTATGCCAGGGTGGATTCTGGATAGGTAGGAGTTTAACCTGCTATAGTATCCTAAACGTAAATGTATCGTGAGACCCGCGCCATCACGAGGCAGCTGAAGCTCTTCGACTGCGAAGGGTGGTGGCTGGACTTCGATTATAGTATTTGGGGGTCGGGAGTTTAGGGAGGTGGTAAGGGACTCCCAATGAATGCCGTTTAATACCTGTCTAAAAACTGTCCAGTAGTAGTCGTTGCGTACTGCTCTGTCCGAGTTTGGTATTTGGTATGTATTTTTTTTAGTATTTACTATATGGCAAGCCTATAACTATCATTCAAAGTAGGCCATGTAAATTTCAATTTACCCTTACATTTTCGTGTTTACTTCTCTCGTAACTTCTGCGAAGAAACTTCGAAAAAATTTACTCCAATCCGATTAAGAATCTGAATGGGACGGAAGAGAAAAGTATGACTTCTGATAGAAATCCAAGGGCAACTCTAAAAAGGTTAATCGTAATATTGATGAAGTGAATCGATATCTATATTGTGAAATACCTACATATGTATATTGAAAGTAACTTCTTTAGAGGAGTGGGATAAAATGAAGTAAATAAAAAATAAAAGCGAATGATCACTACCCACGACATGTCGCAGATTCGTCTTGGAATATCAGATCAATGATTGTCATAAAGAAGACGCCAATAGATCGTCTTTCACGTCGCCATCAGACTGATCAAAGTTAACTTTTGATTCATACGTAAAAATTATTCTTTTCCAATCATTTTGGTGCGAGTTTTTATGTTAATCTATAAATAAAGGATACAGTTCAATTCAACCTTTACAAGGGCCGGACACACCGTTCCATATTTATATTTTCATAACCGCCCACTACTTTGAGTATTAAATTTTTCGAAATTGGTCGGCGAGAAGTTTTGCTTATAAGTAGTCGAAATGAAAAGTAATTTGCAAATTTCACTTAAACATGTTACAATTTCAGCAAAATTGTCTGTTTAATCTTCAGTGAGATAGATAGTTTAATAAATCTTTCCCATATAAAAATAATTGTATTCAATAATTTTTATTTATTTAGTAAGTGAATTATTCAAAATTATATTGGATGACTAATTTTGCGCCACCATGTATTAGCGAAGCTCAATTGATCAAAATAGAAACTAAATGTTCTAGATTCTGTTAAGCACAGGCGCAGTACTCATCGAAAAATTTCATATTGCCATGCATCACAAATACATAATATTCGAACATACATTTTAGGTTCGTAACATTTGTTCGCAGCTACATATATTCATTCATAAATATTTACAAAAATTCTAAGAATACGCTGGAGATGTAGAATTCATGTTTTTTATGAAAAAATGTGAAAATACACATATATATATGTAATAAATAACAAATACACATATCAATACATATATAAATGTATTTTGATTGTCGAATCCACGATCTCACTCGGAATTGAGAGGACCACCACGAAAAGAAGTCGGAATGTGTACCGTTTTACTTTTCGAATCGAGTCGAACAGGTTCGGTAGAGTTCGTATAAAATTATTAACGATTTATGATTTTATGAATAAAGCACTAATATTAAATTTATCTAGGTTAAATAGAAAAATTTAATAATTTCTAAAATAAAATAAGACATTCTACATATGTACATACATACACGCATATATTTTCGAACTCGGATAGAATGGAGTTAACTACAACTTCCTTATATGTACATATATAATTATGTATGTATATACATATGTATGTATGTATGAATAGCGGCATTAGAAATTTTAATCTTTGATATATGTATGTATGTGTACAAATTCGACAAATTGACGCCATAAATGTAGGCATGAAATTAAAAATACAATATTTATGCATAGAACATATCTGTATATCTGGCAATCCATATCTGTACATATGTACATACATACATGCCAATATGTGCATTCGATGAAAATCTAGCAGCGCGTTGTCTCATTCATTAATATTTCATTGAGAATTTCAAGCAGAATGTGAAATGAAATTGTAAATGTATGTACATATGTATGTGCATGTGTAAGGTTACATATGTATGTTTATGTATATATGTATGTATATACATACATTGAATTGTTTTTTGCAATTCTCGCCGCCAACATTACAAAACATATGTACATATGTACATATGTATATGTAGTCATTCACACAAGTATGCATATGCATATATACACATATATTTGTTTTTGTTTAGATTGTAATAGCTGCAGTGAACAGCAGACAGCTTTTAGCCATAGGTCAGCACTTTAGACACGCATTTCATATGGCATTTGGCTCTTGGAGATGTATTGTAGGTTTATATACATGTTTGTACATACACACATATACGTGTATAAGTATGAACATCTGAGCAATGTCACCACTTGCATAAAGCTACATAACGCACGAAAGAATCTAAGTATGCAAGCTCGTATGTAGCTGCCTGATTATTAGCACACATCACATCATCGCCATTATCGTTTATTGTTATAAAACGAATACGTGTGAATAATCCGACTAATGGGCAGCTAAATTCCTCAACACCCTCGATTGATTGAAAAGTTCCCACCAATTTCGTGACATTGGCACACGCATCACATCATAACGCCATGGGGAATGCCATATCGCATCGCTTCATTTGGTTCACTACGTTGACAGTTTGTATTAAAACTTTGTACATACATGTGTACGTATGTACCTATGTATGTAACAAATATTTATTGGGAGATGTACTCGTTAAAGTGAATGCCGCACGTTTCGAATTACGAATATATCCACGTTTAGTGCGTGCAGACGTTTGCATGCTTAAGTATATACACATGCATCTCCATACATATGTATGTATGTGCATACTTATTTACATGCATACTGATGCACACCGGCGGATTCAGAAATTCTCAAAAGAAGGGTGGGGCGCTTAAATCCAAAAAATTTCTGAATGTTAAGGATTTATGTGTGTAAGGATTTATGTGTATGTATGAGCTTTTTATAAATTGATATTCGCTTTATTCGATACACAATTTTGAACACATTTCCAAATTATCAGACGAACTCTCTATGTACCTAGTTTTTAGGAAAATTGTTGAGAATGGTGATCCCAGCAGCGTAAATGGCTTCTTTGGAGCCAATACACTTTTGCATTCGCTTAACCCAATTGTCAAATTACTTTTGCTACTCAGAAATGGATACCTCCAAAACGGGATGCTTTAAGGCTCCAACAGCTTCCTATGGCGTTGAAAAAAGGTTGATCAAAAATAAATCATTAGGTGCCTTTAGTATCAGGACTGTAAGGCGGATATCCTATTAATTCGATCCTTTGAATGCTCAGAAACTCTCTTGTGTGAGCTGATACGTGAGAGCTTGTATTGCCTTAGTGAAAGACCATTCGTTTTCGGCGGTTGGTTGTCTTTATATCTCCGAAAATTTTCTGCAAGCAAATGGTTGTGCACCACTCAAAATTAACTACAAGGTAACCATTGCTTTGAGGTGTTTCTTCCGCGAACAATTTGTTTGGATTAAGTTCGTCTTGTAGCACTTAATGGCGATTGTTTTGTTTCTGGCTCATATGCATAGATCCAAGATTCATCACCTGCTGCGATGTCACCTCTTCACTCGCAGCTGAATCTCTTCAACATTTTTTTCACCAATGGATACGAGTCCTTTTTTCAGCAATTGTCAAATTATGCCGTGTCCAACGAGAACAAATCTTCTCGACGAAGTATGCCTCTATCTAGCGGTATGTCACATGATGATCTTGACGCACAGCATCGATTGCTACCGACACAACAACCGTTTTTGGACAGCCTTCACGGAATTCATCCTGCACGCATTCACGGCTATGTTGGAACTCATTAACCAGAGTTCCACATGGTTAAGTGTGGTACTTCAACGTCAATAGTCGAAGTATGTTGATCAATGCACTCCTCTCTTGATAATCCACGTTAAATATCGCAATAAATTATTGGACGAAATTTTTCACGAGTTAATTCCACATTTTGTTCGAGATGAATTTTCCGACTCACTGAAAAAAGAACAAAATTCTACATCAAGTTACGAAAATGGTAATCTGGTCGCACGGATCACCAATTGCGCTCATGTGACGTCACGAAAATCAGCTGATATTATCGAATTCACAGTACCACGACCGGCGCCACCTTATTATTCTCTCCATCGTGGTAATCCATCGTCCCTGCTAGGCTTCACTTGGGATTTCTAATTGGTGTCTAATAGCACGTGAACTCGCGCTTTGTTGAGCTCGAAGAGAGTTACTGCTCCAATAAAGCAGGAGAAGAAGTTTGTTCATCATACATTTCTGATAACATTCGAAGAAAGGAAATGCTGTTGTCAAGCTGTCTATCTTCTCCAATGTGTGGTGGGCAGTCTATGGAATACAGTTGGGGATTTGGGGATAAAAGACGGGCAGTGGAGTTCAAAGAACTTATTTTCATTATATATGTACATTATTTGTTTTTAAAGATTTATAATATGTATTTGCTACGCACTTGCAAGCCACATGCCTCTTTAGCTTTATGGTGCAATTCACTTTTCTTATGCTCCGTCCAGTTCTTCTTTTAGTTCTGAAATGCCATAAGCCTAGTTTTACCAAAATTTATATATGAATTTAGTAGTAAAACCGTTAACTCATAAATCACAAAATCGCGATTGCAAATACGTACAAATCGCATCAATAAAATATTTAGATTTGTAAGCACCAATTCATGGTAGTCCAACATAGACGGACAAAATAAAAAAGTGCCAAATCACCACTACTTGCACTACTTGGATTTTATGATCTTCTATGTTAATTGCAAGTACAGGGTGGGCCATATAGCGTTTGCTTTTTGAACCACCTATTTTTTTGAGAATGGTAACACAAACACAACACAAACACATGTCAAATCTGTTCATAATTTACTTAAAGGTTTGACATTTACGAAATGGGACGCTATACGCTTGAACAAAATTGGGAAATATTGAAAACCTATTTCCAAAGTGGTGAGTCTTCTTCCACACGTTACTGTAGAGAAGCAACTACATCCAAAACGGTGCGGTTTTTGGTCTGGCGGCATCATCGGGCCATTTTTTTTTTCGAAAATGAGCGAGGAGCCGCGGTTACAGTAAATGGCGAGCGTTACCGTGACATGCTCAACGAGTTTTTGTTTCCAAAAATTGAAGAGGATGACATGGACGACATTTGGTTCTGGCTACCGTTTTTGAAAACCGAATAATCAGCCGAAATTCCGATATCAATTGGCACCTCAAAGCTGTGATTTAATATTCGGCTGAAATATAAAAAATTTTCAACTACTTTTTTGCAATTTTTTCTATATGAAGTCGCTTGTGTAAGCAATTACGATCATTTTGAACCCAGAATTATTAAAATCGGTTCATTTTTGACTAAGTTATGGGCATTTAAAAAAAAATGTTTCTTAAATAATTAAAAAAAATCGAGTTTGAGCCGAAAAAAAAAATTGTCGATAACTCTTGAAAAAAATTTTTTTCGGGCGAACAAAAAAAATACGTGTCTCATTATTTTGACCAGAGAGCAACATATTTCAGTTACATCGAAATCGAAGAACATGACCCGAATAGCCCGGTTCAATTGAAATGGAAAGCATCTCATATAATTAAACATTAAACGTATACAAACTATTAGTATGGTTACAAAAAAATTCTTTTTCCCAATGCTACTTTTAAATTTGTGCTAGGATAAAAAAATGAGACTACATTTGCTGAGTTTAATATTTACCACTAATGTTTCGGAAATTAACATTTAATTCCCATCGGAAAAATTAACTTTCCCGTAAGTTTATTTATTTTTTTATTTAAAAACAACTGTCCAAAAAAGCATACCTTATGACTTATTAAAAAATTGCTATTTTTTAAAAGGACGCAGGAAAGCTTGAAAAAATTAAAAAATGCTTAAAAGTAAAAAAACATCAAATTAATATTTTTTTATAAATATTTTTTAAGCGAAATTAAAGCGAAAATTGTATTTTTTAGGAATGCAATGATAATTTTTTTGCCTTTGTGCCTTCCTACTAAATATATGTGTATTATACATAAACTATTCATTTGCAGACAGAAATTGAAGTAACGAAATCTTTGTATTTCCCTGCAATCAAACCCTAGTAGGTCTTGACCTACCTCACTACCAGTTTGCTTTATAGCTGAAGTGGTTCGCCTTAATATGATTTAATTTTTAAGAATTCCACATTTCATCAAATTTGATTTAAATGCGGTTATTCAATTATTTAATTACTATTTTTTACTACTATTAAATACTCTGTTATCCAATACTTTGTTTTTCGATAGATTACATGGGAAATCTTTCAAGTAATGCTTTGCAGAATTTTTAGGACTCTCTACGCAGATGATTGACTCCATTAACATTTAAATATGAAAAATTAAGAATTAATCGAAAAATATTTGTTTTGCATACAACTCTAATTGGTCATTTTGCGACTGGTACAATTCTATTCACTATCGAACTAGTATGACTTTTTCCATCAAGTACCAGTTTATGAACTAGAATGATTGCTGAGTAGTTTGACTTTTCACTACAGGAATATAACGTGTAGTACCTAGTTTTCTCTCAGACATCGAGATAAAGGATTTGCTGCTATACTTGAACCTCACTAAATGGATCTGACTTGGAAAAAAAAAGAACATCATCATCACACGAGATAGTGGTAGTAAAACGGTGCTGGTCACTAATTCGGAGCATTTCAGCTGAGAAATGTTCAACCACCTCAACAACAACAACCTAGTTTTCTCACACACATGCATACGCATATGTAAATGCATGTGCAGACTGCAACTAAAACAACCAACCTTCATTCAACCCGGTAAAATGTTTATATTCTGGGTGTCAAGGTTTCAACCACTTACAACTATAATTTAAGCATAAATCGCAACAAAAACTAAATAAAATTTACTTAAAGACACACATACATATTTATGGAAGTATATCCGTGAGATAATAGAATTTATTGCCGTTATAGCAAATGGTACAAAAGTTCAATAGGTTATTTTACCAATAAAAATCAGATATGCAAAATATATACAATAGATTCAAAAAAGCCTAAGCAAAATAAGGATTTTGTTCTGCTTTTTAATCTATTTCATAATCAACTATTAACCCCTCACTGTATATATGTACAGCTGTGTTCACAATAATAGCATTGCCACATATTGCAAAGTTTTGACTACTTATTTATTTCTTGTTTAATTTTATTTTTAATTCGTATAGTCAGAGTTTGAAAAAATAACACGAAATTTTTACAGCTCTAGCAAAGGGCGTAATAAATGCGACATTAGTGCGAGAAAAGAAAATACCAATAGTTTATTTATATAATCGAAAGATCACCAACAGATATAGGTTTTAAAATGCTTAAAATTATGAGAAATGTCTGTTCATCCTACGCACGATAAATCGAAAAAAATTAAAATTAAAAAAAGTGATATCTTTGTTATAAATGACACAAATTTACTCAAATTCTCTAAAAGTGATAAAAATATAAATAAATTACAAAAATATATGAAAGAAAAATTATGGAAAAAGGCCACCTCAAAAAATTCGCCCAAACATGGTGTACGTATTGCTTGCCATCGCATTTAGATACGACAAAAATATTATTGAGATCGTATAATAACCACTCCCGTTTTTGATATGTTAAGACTAAATATCCGTCCTTGCGTTTGATATTACAAGCCATAACTCTTATTTTATGAGTTTGTTGAATTCAAAAAATTAAAGTAATATATATTTTTATAATTATTTATATATATACTTGTATATAAAGTTCCGCCTGGATCGAATTTCGTACTTCCGTACTTGTTATATTTGCAGTTGCTTCTACTGTCAATGAGAGAAAAACTAAAAGTATTTATTACTACAAAATATCCTACCCCTATATCTTATCTTGATTTATCTAACACAGATATTAAAACTCGAACGCTCGAATTTGGTAGCTCATTTGCGAACAGCCCTGGCGTATGAGCAACGAGTACCCGCCACCAGTTGGATGCTAACTAAAGTACACACAAAGCAACAAGGAAATTCGTCGACAATTGATTTATTTTTAATTTTGCCGCTATCGTCTGTCGACAAAATCAGCTGTCAGTAAAAAAATGTAAACAAATTTTCTTTGCAAACAGTGCACAACTTGCAGAAATGCCTTATACATTATAAACATGATATTTAAAGCTTTTTAAAATTTGGACTAACCAAAAAATGTGGGGGAATCATCTTTTCGCTGTTACTTACATATGTCAGATAACTTTAACTTAACCGACATTAAAAAACATATACAAAAACATTTCGATAACAAACAGCACCATGCATTGAACTCAACTAATGACTGGTACCAACAGGTAAACCATACAAAAACCCACATAACGGACTTTATAAAAAAATAATAAAAATAGGGTGACCCGACTAGACGTCATAAAGTCTTCGGGCGTCTTGGTCTAGGGCATACAAAGACTACACATGTACATTTCATGACCAACACCAAACCAACAATGTGCACGTGCAACCCGGACGTAAGATGTACCATACCCCATATCCTCCTTCATTGCCCATTATACACCGCCCGCAGAAGACAAATCTTCAGCAACTCAAATCCAATGACGCATCTATCTTCCCCAACCTCCGATTCAATATCTTTAATAACCAAATTCCTTAAAATAACCAACCTGTACCATAGAATTTAAGACACAATACAAAAGTACTCCATATATACAGTTTAAGCGTAAGGCTTCGACGCTATCCCTTTATGTTACAATTAGCTTATAAGATTTACTCTTAAAGTCAATTTTATAAATAAATTAATAAATAAAAAATCTTTTCGCTGTTTGGTTCTGTTTAACTGGGTGAAATGTTGCAACGAAGATCACCAGACTGTATAAAAAAAAAGCCTGCACGAGTAAGTTAAAAGGCAACTACTCACAAATAAAATTAACCGTTTCTTGTTTAGCTGTTCAATTTGTTCTGAAATTCGAAAATTTCGAACAAACAATTCAACAGTTAAGAACGAAATTCAAATAGAGCTCTAATTAAAACTCAATTGGTTCAAAAATGAATTTAATTGTAGGCGATAGGCTTTTCTCATAGTCGTTTCAGTATAGCAAGTACAGCTTAGAGAATTGTATTTTGGACGTTACCTAAGTTAAATATTTACATTTTATTCGTATTCGCAAAATATTATTCGATACATCTCTGATAACCCAAAATGCTATATGCACATCTGCACACTTCCCATGCCAACACATATATATATACCACATATATTCATATATTTCCTTTTACGAATTCGTTGACACCGCCACGCCTGTGATCTTTTTATTTAATTTTATTTCTTAGACGAGTTTCTTGCCTTAGCAGCGTAACAGTAATGGTCATAAATTTGTTATTTTAATTCGCATATGAGTTCTAATTGAGTTTTCGGTTCAGTAGTGTGCGTTTCTCTCGCAATTGTGGCGAACAGACCGCCGACTGGATGGCAGATACTTGGTCTAGCTCCGTTTGTTGGTTGTAAATAACTCAACTTAACACGTGCTAAATAGGAACATGTGTATGGTTAAGCAAATATGTACGTCTAAGTAGGTATTACCAAATCAGACAGATATTTATTAAAATAAATTTTTTCTTCATTTCTATTGAGGCAGTTACGAGTATATATAAAATTTTGAGTAAATCGCATTATATTCTCTACGGCAAATTTTGTGTTTGTTTCGGAATCGCATTTGGTGCTAAAAAGGTGCATTATACAAAGTGTAAACTCGTAATCAAATACAAATTGGGTATTTCTGGATACATTAATATACACACCTGCACATTTTGAAAATTTAGGTTTAATAAATTAATTTTGTTTAAGAACCACAAAAAAACGAGTGAGTGTGTTGTGAGTGAGTTGTCTATGGTGTCTTCAAAGAATTTTAATGATGGTTTGTTTACTGCAGCTGTCTTACCCACAAGTGTGTGATATGATTTACTTACGACGCCATTTGAAAAATTATAAATCTTCCGCTAGAGTGATTAATTTTGCGCCACCTTGTACTCGTATACATAATGTTGGAAAAATATTTGTAATATTTTAATTTAAAAACGTGTAAAAAATAATAAAAATAGTGTGCACTTATTTATTTTGCATGAGACTGTAAACATAAGCTGATTTGAAAGCTGAAATAAATATTTCAAAGTTCTTTCGCAACTAAGTTAAGTTTACGTCTAAAGGAATTACACTACTCGTTATATCGAGGTTTCGCTGTATACGAATATTGAAGGCAAGCAAGATAAGGAAATGCATATACATATTTACCTTAATTGCTTCATTTTTATACGACTCAGTCCTTTTGGAAGGATGTTCTTTAGAAAAGTAGGTGAAGTAGTCCATATGGCGGACTTAACTCCACATAAATACTTTCCCAAGCAACAAGCTTACAAAAAAATCTTTCTACGAGTGAATGTATGGTGATAGAGTTGTTTTGCGAAAATGATTCGTAATGTATGAAATTGATTACAAAAATATATTATATTACTTGTAACAACTTCGTACGCTACATATCGGTTTTTTGTTTTTAGCTCTTTGAGAACTTTCCATATCGATAACTATGATTTGACAGTTGAGAATGGCAAACTGTATTAGCATTTCTGTTTGATAAAGTTTGGCAAGTCATTGTGAATCGTTTAATGCAAGAACAGCAGTTCCAAGTTGTGGAAATTATCTTTGAAAAAAAATCTATTCGTGAAGTTCAAAGAGTACTGCCGTTACGATGAATGGCGAGCGCTATCAAGCCATGCTGACTGAATTTGTGTTCCCAAAAATTAATTAGCTTAACATCGACGTCATTTGGTTCCCACAAGACGGCGCGCTTAACAATCGATTTATTGCAATATTCAAGCCACTATTGACGTCATACGGCCAAATACAATATATTGGGGAAAGTAACTCGGAGCTGTGGCGACCATATGACTAAATGGCCATGTAAAGGCCAAAAATGGTAATATTTTTAAATTGGGGGACATCAGAACTCGTTTTAGAGGTATGGTTCCTTCGGCAAAGTTTCTTATTTTGATCCCTAGAATATGATTTTCACAGAGCAATGGGCGATTTTTTTGCCTCCCCACAAATCGACCCGGCCTAGTATACATATGTACATCCATATTATAAACATAATGTAACATAATGAGAGAGAGAGAGAGAGAGATCAGTTGCTCTACACCTAATTATGTATGTAAAATAAGATATGTGTTTTTTAACGGAACTCAACAATTACGCTTACCTATTAATTTATTAGGAGAGATTGAAAAGTATGTGAGATTAATCCCTAACACCGGGCTTATATACATAGATACTTATGGATAAGTATTATAGTATGGAGAAAAAATTAGTCATTAGTGTTTAATGATATACAAAATTTGCAAATTATTGCCATCTTCTAGAATATGCAAATAGTTCATCCACTTTTTCTAAAGAGATAAGTACCTTGCACCGCATGGGCTCAATATTGCACCACCATAAGAACTGTGTTTTTTTATTTTTCTATCGCTGTTGTAACAGGAAACAATTTATTTTAGTCATTGTTTGAAAACGTGCTAGGCACTACCATATACCACAATATTTAGTTACAGTAAAAGCTATTAAAAAAATGTATTCCTCGTACAAACGAAATCACATTAAGTCGAGAAATTACAAAGTTATTACAGATTGAACAAAGATCTATAATCAGAATTATTAGTAAGTTTAATTCGACAAAATAAGCTCAAACTTTCATCTCAAAGGTAAGTAGGCTATGAAAGATTACACCAGTTGAAGCACGAACTCTTGGGCAATTATTTGGTACTGATAAGGTAAAAACCAGTAAAGACTTGCTGCCCTTCTAATAAACCCCGTTAGTAAATGGATATTTCAAAGCGCCTTAAAAGTCATTGGGTTGAAAACTTTTGTGAAGCAGATTTTAAATTTATTGATCTAAAAATTTGTACACATATTGGCCCCTATTATGAGTTACATTCGATCTTCGATATTCGCTGGTTGTCGAAGATCGAAAATCGAATGCCAATTTGGTATTATGAGCGGTGCAACCCTATCGAAATTTTCGTTGTTTACCGAATTTAGAGTCGAATGCAATTTTGCTTTCGATTGTGTAGCGTATTGTGGGAAAACTTGTTAAAGTGTAAGTTGTTTGCGATTATTTATGGTTTTATAGTAACTAAATAATAAATATATACTAATTTTGTTAATTTTATGCAGACCGAAAGTCGTGAGTACCAAACAACAATTAGAAAAGCGAATCCACAATTCGCAAAAGGGATTTGCACCAAAGTTCAAGCAGCAAAAAAATGGGAGGAATTTACAACGGAGCTGAATTGCTTGGGACCACCACTGAGAACGGCAGCAAAATGGATTAAGCTTAATAATGGTTTTTTTTTATGATGTTTATAGAAATACATTTTTATTTTCCCTTGGCAGGTATGGGCTAAAATACGTAGAGGAACTGAAATACATATTTTTTTCAAATGACGAATAATTGAATAAAGAAAATTTGTAACAAAAATAATACAGCAACTGTGGCGTAAAGGTTTCTATTTAATACTTTTTAGATTTTTCTATAATATTCTCAAAATTTCATTTCTTATGTTTTCTGGTTCTCCGTTATTTGACTCCACTTCAATACCTTCAGCATCATCGTACACAGTGGGTTGAGCAAGTCCTAGCATACCTTCATTATCAATACTCAATTGGTACGATCCCTGAGCACAAAATCGCAGAACTGTGGCTAGCTTTAACATATTTGGAATGGATTTGGCTCGGGTGCACTGCTGCAACTGGTTTTCTGTACTGGACAGCAGGTTCATAAACGCCTCTGTAGATAATCTAAAGTTCTATAAAAATCTGTAAGGAAATTTTTGTAATATTAAGTACGTCAACACATTTTGAAAATTCTAAACTTACTCAGTGGAAGCCATTTCTAGGGGATTGGATGCGCCCCTCAACTGTTTTCTACTTCTAGCTAGTTCCACTAATCTCTCATCGTTCGATGAATCGTCGAACCACAACTCCGTTGTACTCATTTTCACAAAAAATACTTTTTTTAACTTCTAAAAATAATGTTAGCAAAGAATTTCAACACAATCGGTTTTTCTTTTATTTTGATTTGCTGTATCAGCTGAGAAAAAATTATCTATTGTAAATGCGTCGAGCGATCGAAATTCACAATAGTCCTATTCTTCAACGAATGAGCACCATAATACCAAATGAAAATTCGTTCGATCAGCACTTTCGACTACAGTCGAAGATCGAATGTTGCGCATAATAGGGGCCATTATGTTTTCTTTTAACTGTATTTTAAGACTTAATATTATTATATTGGAAAGGAGCTACAGTTGATCTCCGGGAGCTTCTCTCAAAAAAAAACGTTTTGCGGTGACCACTATATCTCTGAACTGTGTCCCTTGAAATTAAAAAACCAAACAGATTTCGTTAAAGTAATGTTAAATCTAGTAATTAATCGAAGAAATAAGAAAAATAAATTTTTTTGACAAAATGACGGTTTCTCAAAAAAAAAAAATCGATTTTTGATGAAAAATTCCGGCCTTAAATTGTTTATAAAAAAGTATTCATCGGTGAGAAAAAATCTTCAATTGCTTCCTAAAAAATATATTTAAGAAGCTTGTGTTAAAATTTTACACTAATCGGTTTAGCCGTTTTCTAGTGACCAACATTACTAAACCGACTTCGAAAACACCATTTTGATGGATACGGTACACTAGACAGGGCTAGTTTACTGGGGCGGCAGCCGTTGGTCGGGAAAAACCCGAGTCATTCCGGTAACGTAGAACCGGCTGCCATGGGAATGTGACGCTGACATACTAAACATATGTCCAGCATGCGAAGGCACCCCGCACGACACTAACAATCTTTTCACATGTCCCATCAAACCCACTCATCTAACACCCCTCTCCCTCTGGACCCAACCCGTCGAAACAGCTAGGTTCCTGGGGCTGCCGTTAGATGAGCTAAACAAAGACGACCGATGATTGCACTACACTGACAGGGCAAAGTTACTGCTACAACAACAATAACAACAACAACACCATTTTGAGAAAAACACGTTTAAAGCTCCGGCCTTGTACCTTCAATCAATCTGAAACGCATTTTCAAATTTGCGTGTAACTTTGAAAATATTCATCGGAACGATATTAAATTTCTGCGCGTATTCTTAAATACATATATGTACATTAAAAAAATAAAATTAAAAAAATCGATTTTTTTAGAAAATTCTAATTGTATATAACTCCTTAAATCAAAATTTTGTACTCCTTTTTAGATAATTTCATCGATGAGCCAAAAAAAATCGGTTTCAATCTTATTAGCGATCATGCTACTTGGCAAAGGGAACGAGATCCTTCAAATTCATTCCATATATAACCTACCGGGATACATATTGACAGTTCTTCAATGGTTTGGGGGTGTATTACTATAAATGGAGTTAAACCACTTGTTAAAATAGATGAGATAATGCGCAAAGACGTTTATTTGCATATTTTTGTTGATAATCTTTCCATGACAGTTGAAATTATGGGGAGTAACTTGGCGAAATCATATTCCAAAATTATAATGATGCCCTAAACGCACGACGAAAATCGTAAAGTCACGCGTCAGCAATCAATAATTTGAAATCACAAAGTGGCCAGCACAGAGTCCGAGTTCAAATCCAATTGACAACTGTTGGGTTGCTTTAAAAATCACCTTGCTAACTATACTCAACCTTCTCATGGAGTAAAACAAATTTCGAAGAGAGGGTAAGAGGAACGGCAAAATATTTTACCAGCGTATATACATAATATATTTAAATTGCAGTTCATAAAGCTACTAAACAAATCAAACAATATACTAAATTTCATAAAATGTTTGCCTGGTGCGAAGATGAGCTATTAAAATTTTGTGTTTAAGTGTTTCCATTTTTCTGTCATTTTATAAAAATATTAATTCTCATTTAATTTCTTAATATTGAATACACCAATTTAATGTAATAAGCGAAAAGTGCAGTGCGGTAATGTACGTAGAGACGCTTCGATCGATTGGCAAGCGGTCATGAAAATACGTTGCCTAGCGCTTCGCTAGGGCAGTATTTTGCACTGATTTTTCTCTGGTTCATTGCACGTAGTAGAATATAACTCGAAAAGTTATGGGAATCCCAGTATGAAAGAATCAGGGCTTACTGAGCATAGTCTCAGTTATTAATGGAAAACATAAGACAACAATCTGAGGGAGGGTGTTTTTTGGGAAAAGAAAAAAAAAATGGTTTCTTTAAAAAATTAAAAAAAATATGTATTTTCAAAAATATATTCTATCATAATGGTTTACACGTTAAAATTTTCAACGTTGAATAAATCTCAAAATTATTAGTTTTTTCAAGATATTTTCATTTTACTTCTTATTTTACTCAAGCCTGCAAATAACCCAATTTTCAGGGAAATTTATGGCAATGCCCAAAATAATAAATAAATACTTAGATCACTTAGTATGAGTCGCTCATCTGCAATTTATTGAAAAAAAAAACCAAAGTGTTAATCTAAACTTATTTTATTTAACATTATTTATCCTTAATCAAGAGCCCGCAATTTAATCGAAATAAAGACTTCGAAGCTTAAACTTCAATTTAATATTTTCGGCTATTTGAACTTGAGCTCAGAACATATAAAATGTATTAGCTCAATTGCTTCGGTGACAAAACCAAAAATAACCACGAAAAATTTTTACCAAATCCAAATCCATCTGTCAGAAGTCTGTTACAATTTATTTGAGCCGCTCGTATAAATACACAGTTATGTACCTAAATGCATACATGTGTGTATGGCAGAGCGCTTGCAATTAGCGTACTTTGTAAATAAGTACTTGAGTATATGTGTGCACATATGGGACTGTAACATGTATGTATGTTACATGTTTCAATACTAATTAGCATACGAAAATATTCGTAAAAATAAAGATATTTAAAAAAACAAAAAAAAAGAATTTCTTTCCTTGTTAGCACATTTGTGTTTGTTTCTACAAAATACCGCCAAAAGTTAGGTAAGTACATATTTACAAATTAGTACTACTTGTGTGTAAATACTCTTAAACTAATTGCATGCCTGCCAGCGGCTGGTGAATCGTAAAATCAGTTATTTATGACTCATTTTAGAGCTCTAAAACGTATATTCGATCAATTCGACAAACAAAATATAATTCCATGTCTACATAGTAATTTGAATAAACAATATTATATTTATTTCAGTGATCTATTGAGCGCCGCTGACACACGCTTAGCTTAGGCAGATTAAAAAAAAATATATATATATATATGTATATATATTTATGTGTATGTATGTATATACATATTAATATAGATAATTTTATAAAATATTATATATATAGTATATTCACATATACAGTGGTCATACAATTTATTCGTGCACTCACAGTATATAAACAGATACACCTGATACTTAACACGATTTATACGAAAGAACAAAATTTTAATATATTCGTACAAACTAAAATTTTTATTTAGAATTTAAGGAACAAAAACTTCCAAATTCATTACTGGAATTAGATAACTCAAGGTAATAACGAAATAAGGCACAATTCTATATAAAAATATTATATCGTATATTCGAAAAAAACAAGTACTCAGTACCTTGGTGGCCCATCTTTAGCTTTAATAACAGCTTCCAAACGTCGATGCATACTTTTTACCAATACCTTGGCTTCATTAGTTGTAATTTTCTCCCACTCAGCACTTAAAGCTGTCTTTAAGACGCCTTTGATGTTATTTTGTGCTTTCTGATTCTCCTTTCTAAGAGCTTCCGGAGTTTTAAGTTGAGAGTTGAGTTTAAGATGAGTGTATTGGGTCATTGTCTTGTTAAAAAAAGATTATTCTTCAAAATGTTTATCAATTTATCATCAGTTTAATCCATTTTTATCATCAGATGCACTAACAATCATTTCTTCCCATGCTCCACGATAGCAGCTATGCACACCCTAAGTCTCGACCCATCACTGAATATGAAAGAATCCACCGAAAAGGATTTGGCTCATTTATATAGCGTTTGGCGAACTCGAATCTCTTTCTGTTAATATCTGAAATGTAGGGTTTGCGGCGTACGACGCTGCTATGATAACCAGCGTTATGCAGACAATTACGGACTTTTTGCGGGCTTACTTCTCTATGCAAAGACTCTTTAATATTTCGGCAGAATATCGTCGCGGTTACTTTTGGATTTTGCGCGACTGATGCTACTTTTTTGCGTTCCTCACGTGGAGTGAATATTTTTCGCCTTCCGGCTTGGTGGTGATTAGCTTCCAATTTACCAGTATTAACGTAATTAGCAGTAACACTTTGCGCGGAAAATGCGATTTGCCAATTTTTTTGCCGATTTCGCACAGAGACTTGTTTTCCAAGTACAATTTAATAACAATTTTACTCATTTCTAATGGTAAATCCGCGGCGGCCGCCGTAGGCGAATGGGTTGGTGCGTGATTACCATTCGGAATTCACGGAGAGATCGTTGATTCGAATCTCGGTGAAACACCAAATTTAAGAAAAACATTTTTCTAATAGCGGTCGCCCCTCGGCAGGCAATGGCAAACCTCCGAGAGTATTTCTGCCACGAAAAAGCTCCTCATCAAGACGCACTCCACAAATAGGAGGAGGAGCTCGGCCAAACACCCAAAAAGGGTGTACGCGCCAATTATATATATATATATATATATATACATCAGATTGCAGATTAGAGTTTTTCCACCACCTCCATTATTTCGGCGTTGTGAACGAAAGGTGTTCCGAACAGAAAGGGCTGCATTCTTCGCTGACACAAAACGGTGGCAACAACGCGCACTACTCCGAGCGTTTATCACCCGCAACGGCATAAATTACCGCAAGGCAATACCAATAAATCCGAAGCCGGAATTGATAGCACTTTATAGTATGCCCAGGCACTAGCCAGGAAACTGAAATAAGCGCCAAAAAAATTGGGACCAAAAAACGCCCCAAAAGTAGGTGCCAAAAATATATTTCCTACAAGTTTGCACCAACAAACAAGCGCCAAAAAGTAGGCAGTGTTATTTCTCACTAGAAATTAGCAATCACGAGGAAAAATTCAGGAAAAATAGCCTAGAGTGTATCTAAGATATATATAAGGTATAGCTCTCTCTCTCCTTTCCCTCTACGTTATATCTTTTGCTCTCTCGCAGAACGAAAATGCCCAAAACGTTGCATGGCCTTGAAATTTTACTCTCCATTCTCGCTCGTCCATCGACGGCTAACAAGTTTCACTTCCAAAAAAAAAACAAATTACTTTTACAACCCTGAGCACTATTATGAATTGATAGATAAGTGTAGAAGAAGAAATACATTTTCGATAAAACGACTGTGGCAGCCGGATTTTATTTCAACGAAGTCGCTAGAAGAGTCAACAACAATAATAGTAAAAAGTACCGCTTGCGAATCTGCCTCTGGGCTGCACACACGATGGATGACATTCATCAAAATTAACCTTTTAAAATGTTCTATACTCGTACAACTTCTTTAGATGGGTTCAAAATCTGCGTTTTGGATCTTTCACCTAAAAGAGGAAGACCAAATATATACGGAAATTTTAAGCTTCATCCATTATTCGAGGTGTGTTAAAAAAATAAGGTAAATTTTCAAATTTCGCGAGTTACGTACACTTGACTTTAGATTATTATTTTTTAAATTTTTTTATCTCGTCTCGAAGATATGTTCACGGTTTTAGCAATATAGCTTGTTTAGTTTGTTCGTAAGAGGCATAAATAAGACAAATGTTTTGTGTGTTCGGCGATTTTCTGCTATCGAAAAGAATGGATTAAAGAAGTTGCATCAAATTTTGTGTAAAAAATGGAATTAAGTGTTCAAAAATACTTGAAATGTTGACAGTATCATACGATGAGAGTACTCTCTCTCTGAGTGTTTTACGAGTGGTACAAGCTTTTCACAGAAGGTCGAGAGGATGTAAATGACGACGCTCGCTCAGGACGCCCCAGCACATCAACAACCGATGAAAATGTTGAGAAAGTGAACAAAATGGTTATGGAGAATCGTCGAATCACAATGACAGAAGTTGCTGAGGATGTCGGCACATCGGCATATCGGTTGCCTCATGTCATATAATCTTTTCGGAAATTTTGGGCATGAAGCGTATGACAGCGAAGTTCGTTCCAAAAATTTTGAATTTTTAATTGTTGAATGACGTCAACGGCGATCCAGATTTGCTTAAAAGGTAACTGGTGAAGAATTATGGGTATATGGTTATAACATCGAAACCAAAGCCCAATCGTCCCAATGGAAGAGTCCGAGAGAGTCAAGACCGAAAAAAGTTCGATCAAATGTCAAGGTTTTGCTCACTGTTTTCTTCAATTACCATGGCTTAGTGCATCAGGAGTTCTTATCACTAGGCCGTACGGTAAATAAGGAGTAAACCCTTGAATTTACCAATTTCTATTTAATCTCCTTCAAGTAGTCCTCAGATATAATACACTTATGCCAGCGTTTTTTCTAATCCTCGAAGCAGTTCTGATATGCACTTTTTGGTATATCTTTGGCTCTCTCAGCGACTCGGTTTTTATCTCCTCAATCGCCGCAAAATGCCGCCCTTTCATGAGTCTTTTCTATCTGGGAAACAGAAAAAAGTAGCAGGGGGCCAAATCTGGTGAATACAGTGGCTGAGGCATGATAACAGTGTTGTTTTTTTGTGTGAGTGAGCAGGTGCATTATCATGATGCAAAAGCAATGAATTTTTTGCACAATTCCGGGCGTTTTTTTTTTTTGTATTGCTACGCAAAGGTAATACTTCTTATGTACCGTACGATCTAAGAACTGTGCATCAAGACTAGTGCATCAAGACTACGCCATGGTAATCGAAGAAAACAGAGAGCAAAACCTTGACATTTGATCGAACTTGGCGTCCTTTTTTCGTCTTGGCTCTCCTGTACTCTTCCATTGGGACGATTGGGCTTTAGTTTCTATTTCATAACCATATACCCATGATTCGGCACCAGTTATGACCCTTTTAAGCAAATCTGGACCATCGTTGACGTCATTCAACAATTCCTGAGCGATGCTCATGCGATGTTGTTCTTGGTCAAAATTCAGCAATTTTGGAACGAACTCGCTGCCACATTTTTCTTGCCCAAAATTTCCGAAAAGATTGCATGGCATGCGCCAACCGATATGCCGACATCCTCAGCAACTTCTCTAATTCTGATTCGACGACTCTCCATAATTTTCTTCACTTTCTCAACATCGTCATTCGTCGTCATTTACATCTTCTCGACCTTCTGTGAAAGGCTTGTACCACTTGGGAACATTTTTTCGACTTAAAGTAATCTCACCGTATGCCACTGTCATTATTTCAAGTATTTCTGAGCGCTTAATTCCATTTATTACACAAAATTTGATGCAACTTCTTTGATCCATTTTTTTCAATAGAAAATCACCGAACACGCAAAATACTTGTCTTATTTATGCCTCTCAAAAACAAACTAAACATGCTATATTGCTAAAACCGTGAAAATATCTATCGAGACGAGTGTACCAACATAAAAAATAATAATAATCGAAAGTCGAATATACGTAGCCCGCGAAATTTGAAAATTCACCTTTTGAAGGCATCGTATTTACTCAAAAGTGTTAGATACTCTTGCTCAAGGCCTATATATTAACTCAATTGAAAATTTCTGGTCGTATTTGAAAAAATGAGTGAGAAAAAGATGTCCTGCAAACACAATCAACTTAACGAGGAATGGGGAAAAAATTAAATCAGAATATGACCTAAAAAAACTAATTTCATTAATGTCCAGGAGGTTACAATCGATATTAGATGCTGCAGGCGGTCACACCAAATATCAGTGTAAATATATTATAACATGTTTTTTAATTTTGTTTTTTTATAAATTACTTTACTTTTTCTAAATCGATTACGACAGCCACTTCAAACATTTTTCCTTGCGAATTTTTTCATATGAAAAGATTTATGAGACAAACTGTAGGTTTATTGTTCTAATATAATGGAGCATGTATTTGTACGTATGCATGTTTCTAATGATCATTTTATAGCGGAGATTTGTCTACAGGCTGGTTGGAAAGTATTGGCAGCAAAAATTATTGACAACGAAAATTATTAACCAAAATTCATTTAAGCACACGTAAAATTTTAATGTCATTTACTTTTATACAATGGAAAGAGCCGAATACCGTGGAGTGATAAAATTCTTGTTTTTCTTACCTCGGCAGTGTTATTGTGGCGGACGGAGGATCCAGTGCAGATATTAAAGAACGAATAAGGAAAGCACAAACAGCGTTCAGTAAACTAAGTCCCAACAATGGCACTCGCAACAGATAAGTAGAAATACCAAACCACGAATATTTGAGGCCAGCATAAAGTAGGTCCTCCTTTACGCCTGCGAAACCTGGAACTTGTTGCAAAAAGATGCGCAAGCACTTCAAAGCTTTGTAAACCGCGGTTTGCGCAAAATCATGCACGTATTCTGGCCAAATACAATTCAAAACACCGCGCTCTGGCAAGCCACAAAGCAAAAACCGATTGGAATTGAAATCACTAAACGTAAGTGGAACTGGCTTGGCCAATTCTTACGCAGATCAAACAATAACATCACCAGAAATGCAATTGAGTTGAACCCGCAGTGCAGCCGCCGTAGAGGAAGACCGTCAAACACATGGAGACGGATGATAGAGATGGAGATGGAAAAGACGAATAAAACATGGAACGAAATTAAATTATTGGCGCAAAACCGGGACCAGTGGAAACAATTTGTTGGAAAGGAATAAAAGGTTCAAATAATAATAAGATCTGTTCGAAAAGTTAGCAATTCGCATTTCGCATTCGTTAGCAATTCAAGTTTGCAGTTGCTGGACAGTATTTTGCAGAGCTTTCGGAAAATCCATATAGAGGTGAATAATCATTGAAAAATGTTTATTGAAGTTGAAGGATATTATAGGCCTCTTCTATTCACCACTTCTCTGCTCTCTATATCTGTGCTACTCTCACTTGACGAAAAATTTCCATGTGAAAGTAGCAACAAAGTTATCGAGCAAGATTCGCCTCTAGCGAGTATGGTTATATGATACCTCATACAACTGGTGTAGCTCACTACTCTACAAACAAATGTAATTTTAGGCAGCTCTATTCTAGCCACTTACGTGAAAGCAGCAACAAAGTTATCGAGCAAGATTCGCCTCTAGCGAGTATGGTTATATGATACCTCATACAACTGGTGTAGCTCACTACTCTACAAACAAATGTAATTTTAGGCAGCTCTATTCTAGCCACTTACTAACGCTTGACGAAAGAACAGGCCTTATATTGACTAAAAACAAAAACCTAATATCATTTAAAAATTCACATCCTTTTTCCTTTTCAATCAACCTGTATTACTAATCATCATTGGAATTGTTTTAAACTGCGGCAAAATAATTAATTGTGCAAAAAACGAAAAAATTATTACCCTCAAGGCAATTAAGCTTAAATATTCAGACTCAAAACAGACAAAAAATTAATTAATTACTCCTTTTAATACTTATGGTATACGCTAAGAGTTTCAGTCACATAAATTTCGTGTATTTTTTAGCCGATGTTTTCAGGTCTGTCAAACATCTGGAAGCAATAAATGACACTTATCGATATACATACATATATTTATATACAGGCGTACGTATAAAAAATTTGCCGCCTTTAGACCTCAACATACAAACATATGCACATTCGATATCTCTTGAATTGTACGTATAGTAACTTATAACTTGAAAGATGCGCGGAGAAGATAGCATCACGATTTTTCTCCTTAATGTTTTTAAAACTGAGCTCTCTAACATTTTGAATTTTTTTTTGTTGATCTTACTTTGAAATGTTTCTTTTTTTTTGATTCTGTCATAAAACAACATCTAGATTGTCGTTGGAGACATGATTTCCCAAACTTCTAACTGGTGAAAAGTCACCGTGAAACTCAATACCACTCCACCACTTTACCTAATACTTACACTCGTTTTACCGAAATTATACCTAATAAATTTTGTTGATATATTTTTATTTTCGCTTGAGTTATTGCACCCACCGACAAAATAACTGGCAGAGAGACAGTCAGAATAAATGTGGAAATCGAATTATCTCGTCATACTGGTAATTTTATATTGTATATACGAGAGTCGTTTGAAAAGTCGGTGCAAAAATAAAAACTACTTAAGGGGACAGATACCTGTAAAGGGCCATATTTTCCCTGATTTTCATTAAAATTATTTAAAAAACCCCCCTTGGGGGTTCCAATCCAGTGCTGTTCTTGTTATGTCATCGTGCGGCTTTCTCAACGTGTGACCGATCCATTTCCACTTACGGCGTTGAATTTCTATGTGGACTGGTGTTTGCTTGGTCACGATCCAGAGATCAGCTTTACTAATAACCTGGGGCCAATATATGCGCATAATCTTGCCTAGGCAACGATTACGAAAGGCTTGCAGCGACTGTAGTACACATGCCAATATGTTCCAAGTTTCACACCCTTACAACACTACGGATTTCACGTTGGCATTGAAAATATTGAGTTTGGTATGCCTGGAGATGTTAGACGCTCTCCAGCATGCCAAATGCAGCGCATCCCTTGGATATACGGTTACGTATGTCAGCTGCTGACCGGCCGGTTTTGGAGATAATGCTCTCCAGGTAGCAGAATTCATCTACATCTTCTTCTGGTAGATACTACCAACTAAACATAACCTCGATGCGTAGTGCAATCTCTATGTATGTCTTTGAACGGACTTTTCAAACGATCCTCGTATATGTACTTATGAATTTATTGATGTATTTATATTTACCACGCCCGCTTTTATTTGTTGCAAACAAGTGAATTCAAAATGACGCAATTCCATTCAAAATTTGCCAACAAAATTGTCAACCAAGTCAAGTTTGCTAAAAACGAAACAAAAGCTCACAAATAATGAGAAAAAATGCTTTGTTCTGTAATTGATAAATTTAGTGAGGCGCAAAGATCGATGAGTAGGAAAATTGCGCTCAAAATGCTTTTTAATAACTCCAATGAATTATGAAACATTCGCCGTTGATGCACTTAAGCTTTACTTTACATACATATGAGTAAATATATGCATATATCCCCGTATCATATATCTGTCAAATTTGAGTCTCTTATTTTAACAGCTGCCACAGTTCGATATCATGACTTTTTACAGAGTGGAAGAAAATAGAAAACCTACAATTTACGAAAATAACTTCGATTTCGCTCGAAAACCGTATAAATTTATTAAACGTTGAAACCACTGAGTGCAGAATAAAAAGTTAGTCAAAAAATTCGAGTTGACTGCTCCGTACAACATAGTCAAGTAAAAAAAACCAGCCAGTGCATTTTCCTCCGGTCCGTCCATTGAAAATATTTTTGGTGTAAGATAAAGCACTGAAGATTATAAAAATGCAGTAGGAAATGCGCTTACTGTCAACGGATGGCAATCCCTCGTTATATAGGTATGTTACAACTTTTTTGACCTATTACCGATGGCATTGATCATATGTGATTTCATCACGACCGCGTGAAATGCAAGACAATCAAACAAGCAATAAATTTATTGCAATGAAATTCCCAGGGAGATAATTTGACTCAAAAACAAATTTTTATTTATTAGAGAAAAAATAATGCTCAAAACATAAAGTTGTATTTATTTTCATTCACAAAAAAAAAGAAACTGGAAAAATAATCATTATTGATGAACAATTTAAAACGAAAAAAAATTATTATTAAAGCGCAGAGATTCATTTAAAATTTGTTAATTCTGTAATTGGTTGCACATTTTAAAATCTTAAAATAGTGATTAAACAATTAAAACTCATTATAAGTACGGCCCCTGCTGATTTCATTTAGAAATTCACAATTCTTTTACTTTTACTTTCATACTTTACAATCAACCTGTGTCACTTATCATTCATAAATACAAAGTAGACCCTCTACCATTTGTGTATGTATGTTAATAAACAGATAATAAAAGCTCATTTTATGTTATGAATTCATTCATTTAATTTGAACTTAAAAACAATTTGAACTTGAAACATATTGTGTGTAATCATACTCGTGCAATACAAATTTCTGCATCCTTAAATATGAAAAATAGATTATATTCCATAACATAATATGAAGAAGCATGGTGTTATAAGTGATTTCGCTCTGAATAGTGAAGTGCCTAACCAAAAAAGCAAAAAAAAACATCAAGTGACGGGTCATATTATAAGCCATCGATAATAAAAGTTTTCCAAAAAGGAAGAAATCAGCGTACAAATAATCTTAGAGTTTACCTAGCACTGTTAATGGCATGTCATACGCAACATAACCGATGCGTTCTAGTCCTGGAGTAATAGGCCTGCCAGAAGCAGGCCGTTGCGTAGGTTAATCTGTGTTCAAAATACTAGGAGCGCGACGAATTACGGAGGTTAACCATTTTTTTTGGTCAGCTAGTTTTTTTGTTTTAATGCATTCTACAAAAAACCCATATAACTCAAAGTTCTGGGCCATCCGCTGTTCGAGAATCTCGAACAACTATCTGGCTTAGACGTTAACAACCTAATAAGGTTCCTTAACCGCACAGACTGGATATAGTTATGCTGTAAATAACCGTTAAACAAGTTGGTAACGAGGATGTGGCAACAAAATGGCGCGGAAGCGCTAGTTGGATTCTAGAAGAATCACCACTTAAACCCAACCAACCAACCAAGTTCTAAACCTGGTGCAAAACTCACAAAAATTTAACAAATTAAAAAAAATTGTGTTCCAAATCTTCAACCTATCAATATTAGAATAACGAAGTGAAAATTTGAAGTTGCATTAATTTTTTACATTTTTGTTTTGTTGAGGTGTTTGACCTTTTCTTCCAAATGAAAGACTTTTTATATGGAGGAGAATTCTCAACATCGTAAGCAAAATTGTCAAAAATCAACGCGACTTTTGAGCTCTGCACACTTGCACTTGATTATATAAAATTGAATGGGCAATAAAAGTATATACATTTAATTCACGATAGATACTTTCCCAAACAGATCGTGTAAAAAGAGAATTAGGTGCCAACAATATTAAACAAATTTTAACTCGTTAAATATACTATAAGAAATAAATTATACTTAGAGTAAAAGAAAATAATAACAAAACAAAAATTCATAAACTATTGAAAATCGCTAAAACAAAACAATCCGTTTAAAAAGATTTTTCTTTTTAAATTAGATGTACCTTGAAGTTTTCCAAAATTTCCCGTGATCTACTTATTGAGCAATATTCATTTATTTCACCAACTAGGGTATATACCTGTATGGGAAACAACTGCTCGACAACTTAAACTAAAACTTTATTTTTTTAATAAACAACATTTTTTGAAACTTTAAAACTATAATCTAAAGAAAGTCATCTTATTTGTGTTGTTGTAACAGTATAAGCATTCCCTATCAATGGTTGTAAAATTCTGCTGAGGTGACTGTCTCTAATTGGGTATAAAACCGGATCGTTCAGGTAACGTGGAACAGACTGTCGTGGGAACAAAACGATTTTATATTTTGGTTTGGTTAACCCATAGTTGAAATATCGAAACTTTAACCTAACACCTGCTGTTAAATATTGCATATCAATTCCATTTACACTATAAGTGCCGCATCAGTGAAAAATGAAATATCATTGCCTAAGTCAGAAATGGTCGGTATACCAGCGAAGCTCATACGGCTTTGCAGAATGACGTTGAGCAACACAATCAGCTCCGTCAAGGTGGGAAATAACCTCTCCGAGCCATTCAGTACCGTTCGAGGTTTCAGACAAGGCGATCCGCTGTCATGCAACCTCTTCAACTTCGTGATGGAAGGGGTGCTCCGAAAAGCAGGTGTGCATCGTAATGGCACTATTTTCTACAAATGTGTCCAGCTCCTTGCGTACGCCGATGACATTGACATTATCGGCCGCTGTAAGCGAGATGTCACGGCTCCGTTTTCTGCTATCGAGAAGGAATCATCACGAGTGGGTCTGGCGGTGAACGAGGGTAAAACGAAGTACCTATATGCTGTCTACAACGCGGAACACACGGCGTGTAGGAACGCACATCATTGCGGACAACTATACTTTCGAAGTTGTGCCAGAATTTATTTATCTTGGCACCGCCGTTAACAGCAACAACGATATCAGCCTGGAGATCAAACGGAGAATCACTCTTGCTAATAGGTGTTACTATGGGCTAAGTAAGCAATTGAGTAGTCGAGCCCTCTCTCGCATGACCAAACTGACACTTTACAAGACGCTCATCATACCCGTGTTGCTTTATGGTGCAGAGACATGAGTAGTGTCACAAAGCGATGCAGCCGCTCTTGGAGTGTTCGAGAGAAAAGTTCTTCGTAAGATCTTCGGTCCTTTGCGCGTTGGCGAAGACTACCGTTCAAGAATGAACGACGAGCTGTATGAGCTCTATGCCGACATTGACGTAGTTCAACGCAGCGCCATCCAACGCCTGCGTTGGCTAGGGCATGTCGTGCGTATGGATGAAGGAGCTCCAGCAAAGAAGGTGTTCGAGGGCGAAGTCCAAGGGAGCCGACGCAGAGGAAGACCATTGCTCCGGTGGAAAGACCAGGTGGAGGAAACCTATGCTCGCTTGGTGTACAGAATTGGAGAAGACGCGCGCGGAGCAGAGGCGTAACTCGGTAACGGGTTGTTATGGCCACCTAAGTAAATAAGTAAGTCAGAAATGGACATGTTCTCATAAGCCCGGCGCAATTTTTACCATTACAATTACCCGTTTCGAGATTTGTAAACTTGTAAGATAACAAGCGGGCAATATTTCATTAGAATAACTTCATACTTCGTTGGAAGCTCAGGACATACCACGCATGTGTATGAATTGGTGTCATTGTTTGATACGGATTGACACTGATGCTGAACTGGCACGGCACTGATATGTGTAAATAGACCTTAAATTTTGTAAAATTAGCTTCACACCTTTATGTATTAATAATATTAATATTCAATTTATTGGTAGAAGGTAAAACAAATTGATTGTCAAGCCATAGCAAATTATCAAAACAGGGAGAATATGGCATCATAATTAGATTGCAAAACAATCTACATGGCTTTTCACACTGGTCGTCATGCATGGTTAGTTATGGATGTTGACAGAAAATGACTTCATAATTATAAATTAATCGCATAGAAAGAAAGAGTGAAATTTCGTTTGTATGATAGCATGAGTGACTTGTCAGACTATTGCCTGTGCATCAAATGGGAAACCAAACTAATGTGACATTTATTTAAGAAAGTCATTAACCCCTTGCCTTACGATTCGATTTCAAAGAATAAGACGCGTGCAGACAATTAAGTTTAGCGCAATTGTATGCGTCGAATTATCAGAAAATAAAATTAAAATTTTGTTGTTTATATTTAATATATTTATATATAAGTAGAAACTATTGTATTTCATTTGTAATAAAACAGGTTTATAAAGTAACGATAATATTAAATAAAAATTGAAACATAAAACCGTAAAAGTAGCAATGAAATTAAGTTGAAGCAAACAAACAATAAAAAGTAAGACGGGCGAAGCCAAATTTAGTACAGAAAATCTTGACGTCATTTTTACTCAAGGGGTTAAAGAACTTTCGCAAAAGAGAGACACACAAATTTCACTTTATTTTGAGTTTTTCAACCAATTTATTTGACTGTCCGAATCTTGCAATTGAAAAATAAAAGGGGAATGTTTAGTTAATTACCAATGATTTTTGGAGTGAAGGGCGGAGGAGGAGGGGATGTGGCATTTCCACTCATTGGAAAGAGGATAGCCGTCGCGCAATTTCATATTCCAAATTTTCCCTATGAACGTTTGTATATGTACATGTTTGATTTGCTTGGAAATATGTTAAAATTTTTATGTTGAAATATTGCTTGGTACGGAAAGAGCAAAAAACAAAACGCCTCAGGCAAAATCGCGCGATTTTTTAATCATAATTTTCACTATGTGTTTTTTATATTAAAACATTGATTTATAAAAAAAATAAAGTTAAATAGAAGGTAAAATTACTTTTCATCTGACATATAATTTATTATAAGAAATTCCCCAACATATAAAAAACAAAAAAATAATGCTACTGTCCAATATCATTATCATTTTTGATCGCACTCTTTTTGTTGTTGTTGCTGTAGCATTTCCCCATACATGTACGGAGAATGCTGCTGGAGGGACAGTCCTTGGCTTGATGTAAGTAAGACGTAGAACCGACTGTCATTTTCATAGCGAATTTGTTTAATAAATTGCGTTTAATTAGTTTAAATTAAAACAATAAAAGAAAGAAAAATCAATAGTTTAAATCAAGGTGAAGTCCAAAATAAACAAGACTGGCGTCATAAAAATATTTTTGATGGCGCCATCTTTTTAATAAGTTAGTGCGTTGGAAGTTACATCCCTAGCTAGTGAAATTCGGTTCAGTGGAAGCAAAGTTATTGCGCTGAAAGTGCCAGTTAGTTTCATCGGTACAAAATGGTTCGAACAAAGAGATACTATCAAATTTTGTTTTAAAATCGGTAAAACGTTTACTAAAACATTTGAATTGATGAAAAAAGTTTATGGCGATGATTGTCTATCTCGTGCCAGAGTTAATAAGTGGTTTACACGTCTCAGAGATGGCTGTGAGGATAACTGACAATGAACATACGAGCCGCCCAAATCAGTCATCAACGAAAACTCCATCGAAATTGTTCGTAAATTTATCAAAAATTAGTCGAAATCATCGTTAAAATTCATGAAATCGAAGTTGAATATCTCTAAAACAGCAATTTTTAGCATTTTAACTGCGCAATTGGGCTTACGTAAGGTCTGTGCACGTTTCATTCCGCACAAGTTAACTGAGGTGCAAAAATTGCTCAGAATTCAGCATTCGAAAGATCTCATTAAAGAGACGAAAAAGACAAGAACTTCCTTTACAACAGAGTAGCTGTTGATAAAACGTGGTATTCCCAACATGAACGTGAAACTAAGGGTCCAATGGCCGAATGGAAGGCCCTAGATGAGCCACCACCCAAAAAATTTCGTTTGGAGAAGTCAAAAATCTTGTCTATGCTCATTTATTTTTACGATTTCAAGGGAATTGTCCACAAGGAGCTCGTGCCAATGGGCCAAACCGTCAAGGCAATTTTCTATCTTGGCGTTTTGAAGAGTTTGTTGCATCGCATTCGTCGAATTCGCCCTGAATACCCCGAACGAGGAAGCTAGCGCTTATTACGTGATAATGAACCATCTCATCGATCCATTCTTGTGACTGATTTTTTGACTAGAAATCGCATTTTAACCATCAATATGATATGGCTGTGACTTCTATCTATTCGGAAAATTGCATTTGGCCATGAAAGGAAAAAAGGGGACTTTTATGAATAAATAAACTCAAAGTTATCAGAACAAAGCTCCTGTCTTTTCTATTTTAGCTCAGTCTTGTTTATTTTGGACTTCACCTTGTACGAGTATATCAAGTGGGTGTAAACATAAAAATTTATTGATTAAGTGGCTAATTTAAGGCAGGATAAGAGTAATTAATGTATACTACAATATTTATTTCCGAAATTTAGAAACAAATTTATTAGTAAAATTTTGTGCGGAAATTTTTTAATTTGGTTTTATATTAAAATTTAGACCCGGCGACCTATTTGGACACAACAACCCGAAATCGTTGAGTAATTAACTAAACCGTACCCAAATAAAATGTTCTACTTATGTTGTCACAGAGAAAGTATAATACTCGTAGAGAAATAAAAAATGGTTATATTATAGTTTTCATAATAATTAATGATGACTGACCTGAATGGATCAAAGCTGCATTGATAATGAATGCCATTTTATGAAGATCCCCGGCAACATCAATTATGCCCAACAAAAGAAGTTGCCTAAGGAACTAGATATAATTTATGGTATTTAACGTTATTAAAAAAGTGATATCGAGGCCACCTTTCATCCGGATTTTCTATGAAAATCAGAATAAACGCGAACTAGACATCGTTTTAAATTCTCTAGAGCCCTACTAGTTACGATCTGGTGGACCTTCGTACTGGAGGATGATATACAATAAATCGCACATAAAGCTGGCATAACAAAATTCATTGCTTATAAACACTTTGCCGCCTATTAACTGATCGACAAGCTCGTGGGATTTGTATTTTCCCGCCGAGAGTACATAGATTAGTCCTTATAAGATTAAACTTCTTGATAAGTACGTAATAAATTATAATATTGTTTTTATAAAAATTTCTTATCACTACTACTGCTTTTGCAAAGCTCATTTCTTAAATTTTTTCGCTACCCCAGAATTTTTTTTAAATAAATTACGAAATAATTGTATGAAGTTAAAGGTTTAATTTAAATTGAATTTGACTTATGACCGGATGTTGCTGTCTTAGGATAGATGATTTAGTACTATTTTATTTATACACATTATGTACATACAAAATAAATTTGAAGTAAAAAAATTCACATGTTCGAGCAAAGCAGGCTTTATATATATGTATTAGACACAAGCTTTTAGTCACAAATTTACGATAACTAGTGCAGTTCACGATTTAAGCAGGACTAAGTACCTCTTGTCCTCAAACAATTCATCAGTGCACTGCCGCCTCGCCACCCAAGTCAACGTTGATAATTATAATTTCAAAGTTAAAGATGCTTTGTTTATTTGGAGCCAACGGAAAATCTCTCTTACCTATAAGTATAATATGTAATACTTTGGACTAAGTACGCAAATGAAATGTCAAGTTCCCCTCGACGAACAAAAACCACACATTATAAGACTCTCATCCAGCCCGTCCTATTATATAGCGCAGACGATAAAAACATCCCATCTGAAGGCCCTAAGAGAGTTCGAAAGAAATCTTCTATGAAAGATTTCTGACCCTGATGAAATGTATTAGTTTTACGGTAATATAAACATAGTGAAACGAATAAAGAAGATCCAGCGTCTCCACTGTCTAGGTCATGTCGTCCAAATGGATAAAAATGTTCCAGCACTGAGAGTAAGTATTCCATAAAATGAATTATCCGGTGAAGCGCAAGTCGATTTGCCTATGCAAACATACTTCTATAATTGATAATTGAAGATCAGTGTATGTTTTTCTTTGATTGATCTAGAAATAAAAAGTAAATAAAATGAAACTATTTTATAACGAACTTTTTTTAATCTTAATTTTTTGGCGTATTGATATTTTGATATTCCACATATTAACATAACGAAACTATGGAAGTAACCAAGTATTTGTTCAAATCCTTCAATATCGTTATATCGAGGTTTTACTGTAATGAGTTCTGTGAAGCTGTTTTACGGTAAGTGTTAACCAAAATTAATTTGGTTTTGTTCGCCCTTTTTCACATACATTGTGTATTCATCTTATTAAGTGAAATATATGAAATTTGTTTTTTTTTTCAAATAAAATAAAATAACTGTTTTGAATTTTCATTTCAATGAATAATAATGATTCAATTATTAAAGATTTGCTCACTTGTGGCATTCGATTTTTGACACTCCCTTACAAAAAGTTGTGCACAAGAAGGTGAAGAAAGTGGCAATAATTAAATCCTTTTTGGTAAATATGGTAGGAAAAACTAATTACGAACAGTTTAAAAAATGAATTTTAATTAATATTTGAATGTAAGTAATGGCACAAATAAAAGTTATTATCAGAAATTGCCAGGTCTAATATTAAAACAAACTTGTTTCACTTAATCCAAGATTATATTTTGGGAATTAATTTATAAATTTAAAACCGATTGCGAAGTTTCGCCAATATGAATGTTACCTAAACAAAATAGGGTTATAATGCATTATTTCATAGAATAAATGGATTCATCATATATTCTATAATATCTATAAAGCTGCATTAGTGTATCGATCTCCGATTGCCTCAATTACTCCAGCATGTTCTCACAGCAGTATGTCAGGATGTATTCCACGTCATACTGGACCTTGACATACGGATACTCGCTCGAGAGGAGTTGTTGCTCGAAAGCAGACCATTTTGAAATTAAATGTTTTTTCTACAAATTTTACTTTTCCTCCACTTTTACTCAAAATTTCTAGAGCTACCTTTGCCCAGTGCCTTTCTAAGAGAGCCGATTCATCTTACAAACGAACAACATTGATTTGCAACATTGAATTTTATTATAAAAATGCGTGTTCTGTTAAGAAAGTTTATCCATTTTATGGTCAGTTTAATCGTCCCACTAAAGCGGCTATTCGAGTTATTGTGACTAAATTTAGAACCAAATTTACATTATTGGACATCAAACCACCAAACCGCTTACGTAGAGTGCGAACTGAAGAAAATATCGCAGCTGTATCGGCCAGTGTTAATGATGACCATCAATTATCGATTCGTCGCCGTTCGCAGCAATTTGGCCTCTGTTACTCAACAACGGGAAAATTTTGCAAAGGGATTTAGGTGTGAAGTCTTTCAAAATACAGCTGGTGCAAGAATTGAAGCCGAACGACCTACCGCAACTCAGAAATTTTGGTGAATGGGCTCTTGAAAAGTTGGCCGAATATCCACTTTTTATCAAAAAATTGTGTTCAGCGACGAAGCTCATTTTTGGATCAATGGGTACGTAAATAACCAGAATTGTGGATTTTAGAGTGAAGATCAGCCATAATAATTGCAAGACCTACCAATGTATCCAGAAAAGGTCACAGTTTGGTGCGGTTTATGGGCTGGAGGTATCTTTGAACCGCACTTCTTCAAAGATGCTGCGAATCGTAACGTAACTGTGAATGGTGAACGCTACCGTGAAATGATATCCAACTTTTTTTTGCCCAAAATGCAAGAGCCTCACTTGCATGACATTTGGTTTCAGCAAGACGGTGCCACATGCCCCACAGCACGCGTAACAATGGACTTGTTGAGAGGCGAGTTCGGTGAACATTTTATTTCACGATCGGGACCTGTCAATTGGCCACCCAGATCGTGCGATATAACGTCTTTAGACTATTTTTTGTGGGGCTATGTTAAAGTTCATGTCTCTTCAAACAAGCCTGTTTCAATTAAAGCATTGGAAGACAACATTAAGGCCTTTATATGTGAGATACCGGCCGAAACATTGGAAAGAGTATGCCAAAATTGGACTAAGCGGATGGACCATTTGAATCGTAGTCGCGGTCAACATTTGCATGAAATAATCTTCAAACATTAAATTATATGGACTATACTATCGATTTAAATAAAAATTCCATGAATTTTTCTAAATTTCACGTGTGTTTTTTTGAAAAACTTTCCTATAGCTCTTAAAAAATCAGCCTTTAGTATTAAACTGTCATTTCCGTTTTTATTGCACCAGACACCAAAATTCTCTTATTATTATTATTATTATTTTAGATCGGCATCAAGAATCTTGGCATATCACGATGCCCACGAATTTGGTGCGTGACTACCATTCGGAATTCACAGAGAGAACGTAGGTTCGAATTTCGGTGAAACGCCAAAATTAAGAAAAATATTTTTCTAATAGCGGTCGCCCCTCGGCAAGCAATGGCAAACCTCCGAGTGTATTTCTGCCATGAAAAAGCTTTTCATAGAAATATCTGGCGTTCGGAGTCGGTTTGAAATTGTAGCTCTCTCCATTTGTGGAACAACATCAAGATGCACACCCAAAAAGGGTGTACGCGCCAATTATATATATATATATATATAGTGTATTTTTGGAATATTTTATACTACCTCATTTTACAATTTAAGATGATTTCTTTAAAAGCATTAAAACGTCAATTATTTGCCATTAATACTGCCAAATATCTAACATTTTATTAATTTTATTTAAATCTTAACTATTGCTAAAGTTAAAACAAAAGTATAAAGAGGCTTAAGCTGGCCTCGGCTATCGGCACTTGTACATTTGTTTATAAGAATTATCCAAATAAGTAAAAAACCAAAACTATATTATATTATGAGCATAATTCATTTGTTTGAAATTAAATGTCATACATTCGACTGCAAGTGTATGCACATCACTTTCTTGAATATTTAGTGCTCAAACATTTTCTTTTACTCTCTATTATTTGTTATTCTATTTTATTATTTACTATTATCACTTACATTGCAAACAAAGAATGTAGAAAACATTAGCATTAAAATTATATATATACGCATGTACATACGTGCAAATATACTTATATATAATATGTACATATCATATGAATATGTATTACATTTTTTTTTCTATATTTTTCTCAACATTAAGCCCGATATCAACGTGGAACTTTTTAAATTACGTCTGAGGCTATTAAGCTTAAAATACACTTTATTTAAATAACCTTTAATGCAGTATTTACCAATATTACAGCGTCAATTAATCTACCAAAACTTTAATTAAACACTTTGCTCCTTGCTTGTCAGCCAAACCAGTTTCGGCTCTTTTTATGAATTAATGTAACCCGTTAGTTCAAAAAACGAACAGAAAATACACGTGGTACTTAAAACACGTTGATCAGTAAATAAAACAAAAGGAATAAACGCACAAATATTTCACAGAACAACGGTATTTTTTCACTTATTTTACTTTCAGTTTTCTTTACTTTGTTGTAATTATTCTGTTTTAAGTAATATTTTTTTATTTGTTTCCAAATTTACACACTGGAAATACGTTACAAAACATGAAATGCAAAATAATGTTTGCGTATTTTTAGCACATTGCAACTATGCGCGATTTTATTCTACTTCGAATGCATGCGGGTGCAAAAGCCCACATAAAACGAGCAAAAGCACAACTCAACACACTATGACGAACAACCGGCAAACGGTTAGTTTTCCATACGAAAATAATGGTGCGTCCGAATACGATATGAAAACGTAAACAACAAGCTGAGTACTGAAACTGAGTCCATGCGATAACCGCCACTTTTGATCTCGCACAGCTAGCACGAACACGAACAACTTTATCGACCGAGGGCAAGCATCAATGCTTATCGCTGCCACTGTCGGTTTGATTGCAATTGCTGTTGCTCGTGCTGCTGTTGTTGTGACGACAAACCGACAACAACGAGCAGCATTAAATGTTGCTGCTTTCCGTGGTTGCCAATTGTCAAGTAATACATATTAAACTTCAAAAATGTTTGTTGAATTTATATACACATATATTGGAAGAAACTTTCATATAACAGTATATTTTTTATGTTACACAATAAAATACAATACATTTCCACTATATAAACCAAAATTAAAAAATAAAACGGAAAAATTATTATATTCTTCATACAGTACTCATTGGGATGACTAAAACGCTGTGACGGGCGCACCAAAAGCTAAGGTGAAACGCTTTATAGAGGTGTGGCCAGGATCAAAACATTGACTGGCTGATTGGCTCACGTCACATGTGTCATGCCAGCGGTTTGTTTACGAAAAAACTGAGACTGTGTTGGTGATATACAAAAAATATCAACACAATTTTCGGTCATGTTGCTTCGTTGTTGTCTGAGCAACGACTTATTGGAGGAGTGAATACATGTGAAATGAGAGTGCAGAATTCTGCTATCGAGTGCCATATGAAGTTACTCTCCCAATTTTGTTTTTCACCATGGTGGTGGGTCAAACCCGGTAATCTGTCATCCTTGATACCTTCAACCAACTAAGTGGAGAGACCGCGCAATATTTATAGGGAATAATTATGTTGTTAAAACAACAACAACCAATCAACATATCGAAAATCCGGTCAAGCGCGAAGTACAGCTGGAAAGAATAAGCAATATTCAGAGACATCAACTTCTATTGCTATTTGTCTGGTGAAATATGTTAATGTTCTGCAACATTAGTAAGCAGAAATTGACCTTTTGACGACAGATGCATTTTGGACTTCAACAAAGCAGATACCAATATTTTAGGGGTCAGGTAGCAAATATGAATAAATTTAGTGATACAACAATTGAGCGGCAGACCGCAAGTGCAAAAGTTTTCTAAAAAGGATAGATAGCGGCCAATTACTTAAAATGTTAAAACCCTTAAAAGATTCATATTTATTGTCATAAGTTATATTTTATTTAATAATAAACACCAGAATTAGCTGAAATTAGACTTTTCTGAGTCATCCATGAAGAATGAGGAAAGCTCTGAGAAATATGAGCACCAAGGAGAATTCATACGAAAAAAAGAAGTTATTGGCAAGTTCTCCATTTTTTAACCCCCAAAAAATCTGCAATTGCAAAATTGCATTAATTTTCTCTGGCATTTCAACGTTTCGAAAGAAATTTAATATCGAAGGGAATATGCTGCTTGTTTCACCAGAAATAATTTATTTTAAGACTTATGATGGTACGATTTTAAGAATTTCACTTTTAAAATAAATATTGACAAATACGTTTTGTGCATTTTAAATTGAAACAGGTCTTGCATAACAAAGCAAATCACATCACTAAAAATCGACAAATTGTATTTATCATCATTGTATCATCACCGATAAGAATAAACAAAAAATAAGGAAACCTCTTACATTTTGAAAATGTTTTAAAAAGGACGATAAGTATAATGAAAAGCTCCTATTATATAAATATATGTTTGTTTACCGAAGCGGTATCGGCGTACAAGTGTTCGCCCTCCCATCCAATGATACGTAGCGCTAGTTGTGTTTTATTTCTGATCATAATTACATCATCTAAATTTGCCAAACTATGCAATATTTTGTTTGCGAAACATATTTCTAAATTTTGTTTAAACTTTTTAAGATGATTTTCATTTATTTACATTGTGCGTAGCTTCTGACAGCTAAATATCAAATTAGGCTAAAATAAATATCTTAAAATCACGTTCACTTCGTTTTAAACTTAAAACTACCCTTAAAAAATAAAACCTATTTATCTGTAAATGTTCACTTGGTAATCAACAAATACAATGTAAACAACCCTGGCTCTTATTATTATATAAAGTTGCCATACTGCTTTTTTTATTTGTTTTTTCGAAGATCTTAACCACTTGTTTCAATGAAAACCTCATATATATATTATATATGCTAAAAATGTATCTTTTTCATCATATTAGAAATAAAAAGAGTTTGATTAAATACTTTTTAATTTCAAAATCATCAATAATGAATATGAATTTCGAAAACACTCGGCTTTTATTAAAAATATGGCAGTACCGTTGATCAACTTCGAAAATGTATTATTTCTGCTTTGTTGTGCTTGGTAAAAGTTGAAAGTGCATATATATTTTTGTGTTTTTTCCGCAGTATGACTGTGGTTTTCTCATAAAATAAAATTGTTTAGTGATTGAGATATTTGCAAAGTCATGACTTCACTAGAGCCTGCACAAAATAAAACATGGGATTTATCGTTGTACGAACTGCAACGTAATCCGCAAGAAATCATTACTGACAATACTGAGATCGCAGTTTCACCGCGAAGCCTTCACAGCGAATTGATGTGTCCGATTTGTTTGGATATGCTAAAAAAGACAATGACTACAAAGGAATGTCTACATAGGTTCTGTTCGGATTGTATTATTACCGCACTACGTTCAGGTAACAAGGAATGCCCAACCTGTCGTAAGAAACTTGTGTCAAAGCGTTCACTGCGGCCTGACCCAAATTTCGACCTTCTAATATCGAAAATATATCCTAGTCGCGAAGAGTACGAAGCAATTCAAGAGAAGGTTATGGCCAAATTTAATCAAACCCAGTCACAACAGGCACTAGTAAATTCCATAAATGAGGGCATTAAATTACAATCTCAAAATCGGCCACAACGGTTCCGTGCCAAAGGATGTGGTGGTCGCAACGGCGGTGGCAATGGGAATCACAATTCAGCTAATGCGAACAACTCGAATAATGAAGGGGCTACAAATGGTAATGATAGTGATAATCGCGAAAGTGGAAATGTTCCACAGCCTGCGACCGCTGCACTTTCAACACATTCCAGCACCTCGGCGGCGGCAGCATCAGTGTCGGGTAGCACTGCCAGCACTAGTCGAATGCAACACGATGATGGTGGCTCAAATCCACCGTCCATGCGTAGCACCCCATCACCAGTACCATCGAACTCGAGCAGCTCAAAACCTAAACGCGCCATGTCAGTACTGACATCGGAACGTTCTGAAGAATCTGAATCTGATTCACAGATGGATTGTCGCACAGAAGGGGATTCCAATATCGACACTGAGGGCGAAGGTACCGGTGAGCTCGGAATAAATGATGAAATAGAGTTGGTCTTTAAACCGCATCCGACGGAAATGGCAGGCGATAATCAATTGATGAAAGCTTTGAAAGAAAACTGTATACGCTACATTAAAACAACTGCGAATGCTACAGGTATTTTTATATATTCGCATTATCTAGTTATCCTTATTAAGAAATTAAATTTTGCAGTGGATCATTTGAGCAAATATCTAGCTATGCGTTTGACATTGGATTTGGGAGCAGAACTTCCGGAAACATATCGTATGCTGAATTTTTGCATTTATATAGCACCCCAACCCCAGCAACTGGTCATATTAAATGGTAATCAGACGCTACATCAAGTAAATGACAAGTTCTGGAAGGTATCGAAAGTAGTTATTAAATTCAAACGCTAAAATAGAGTACAAATATTAATTTTGTATAACATTTCAGGTAAACAAACCGATGGAGATGTATTATTCGTGGAAAAAATCTTAAGAAATTTGATGGATTTCCAATTTCTCTCGTAAACTAAGTTATTGCAAAAAGCGTAAGAGCATACAAATTTATAGTTCCCCGGGTTAAAATGTTTTTAATTTTGACAGCTATACTTTATTAAAATAATTAATATCGGCTATTCTTCAATAAAAAACGCACGCATAAAATTTGCTTAGTAGTGTATAAGCTTCATATATTGAATATATAAGTCTAATTATGTAAAATGAAATAAAATAATTTACTTAACGTAAAATAATAAAAAAGCGAAAATTTATTTTCTATCACTAAGTGTATTATTAAGCACATGGTACGATAAACAACACTACTTATAATCTTCAGAAATAAATCAGGCGTGGGAGAATATATTACATTGTATGTAAATGTATTACATATTAGAGTACAGTGTTGGATGGAAATAGTGAGAGTAAGCAAATCTCCAGCGTGACCGATTTGCTAAAGCAAAGCTTTGTGATGTATCTTTGGAACATTAACTTGAGGCAAACTAATACATTTTTTACATATTTAAGAACGCAATCCCTTGAGGCAGTAGTTTCATTGTTATCGCTTTCGTTGTCTTTTCTTCCCCTGCCCCGCACTTAATCCTCACGTCAACTGCTTCAGTTTCTTTAATATTGCATGCTTGTAATTTCTATACTCCTCGCTAGCTTCGATTTCGCAGCGATAATCTGCCTGAATACGTTTTAAATCACGTTCGATTTCATGCATATGAATATTTTCCCTTTGCTTTTCTTCAAGTAACATTATGTACAAATTTAGTTTTTTCTCTAAGTAATATTTCAGCTCCATCTCGTAGAGCGCATTTAACTGATCAAATGTTAAACAATCCTCTTTTAAATATTCACTACACATTTCATAGATATCCAAATAATTTTCGATTTCCCCTTTCTCTCCACAACGATCTTGCTCCAAAAAACGTCGAAAAATCTGTGCAGCTCTTGTGTCATTCAGAGTATCTTGAGCGTTTAGACGATAAATACGGCGTACCTCCTCCTCCGACATTTCTGAGCACCCGCAAAAGCATGTCAACAATCGCATAGCGGCCTATGGGAAAAAATGTTATTGTAATATAGCAGGTTTTTTTTGAGTGATGACGTGAACCCAATTGGTAGGGGTAGACCTTTATTTATACTATCATATACATATACAGGTTAGCACTAACCTTGCATGTCCCAGTTGCCATTTTAAAGGGAAATGTTTAGGATCTTGCAGGAACTATCTATTTTTAATACGACGTGAGAAAATGATCTCCCTTGACGTTTCTCGAATGCGGCTCTATCGACTTATTGACATCCCAGTAACAACAAATATCCCTCGAATTGCTGCACTTGAATATTTGCTACTTTTTATTTATGTTGACTGATATTAATTGTTTATCTTATGTTAATTTAATGAGCTCCCAAAATGGAAAACGAAAAACAACTGTGCCTTATTTATGACTGTGTTTTGCCAATCGCAATTGACGGAAATACACCAACACTTCTAAATTTTGACAACTAACTACATCTAGTATCAAATGTAAACAATCGTTGACAGTAAATAGTGATATTAAACTGTAAACTAATGAAACCAAAAATATTTGTGTAGTAATTAATTATATTAAAAAAATCTTCATATTACTCGCAATCACTTTTAGGTTTTACTTTCATAGTAAACGCGTAGTATGGGGTCTTGTTTTTTATGTCAACGGGACATACTTGCTAATTCCGATGTTACACGGCTCAAGAGTTGAATTTATATTTCTGCTTACGTGAAGCGGGAAAAGGGGTGAGAAGGGACAAGATACCACTGTATATTAAGCAAATTCAAAGAAAGTATAAATCCTATAAATTTCTGGGCCAGATCCATTTTTCTAACAAACCTCGTCCGAGAAATTTCCGACTGCTGACTAGTAAGAATCAATTATCAAAAAAAATTAATAAATAAATCTCTCTTTAGTACTCATTGTACCAATTAGTATTTCTTTTAACCCAATGGGTTTTTAGCACGATCAATGTCTAGAAAACATTCCAATACCTTTGCTTAGTTCTCACATTTGTAAATTACAAGTGATATATCTGAACCTTTTCTCTCTATTTGTTTTAGTAAGTCACAAAAGTTTTGTTCGATAACAAAATTAGCCCTCTCCAGCCAAGAATAATAGATTTACAAGGTTTACTTGATAGTTCCGGTGAAAAAAAATTGTGAGGGGAACTTTGGCTGCCACGTCACTTAGGAGAGGAGAATGAAAATGCATAACAAAATCAAGTAAAATCAAATAAAATCAAATAAAATCAAGTAAAATCAAACAAAATCAAGTAAAATCAAACAAAATCAACTAAAACCAAATAAAATCAAACAAAATCAAATAAAATCAACTGAAATCAAATAAAATCAAATAAATCAAGTAAAATCAACCTAAATCAAATAAAATCCAGTAAAATCAAATAAAATCAAACAAAATCAAATACAATAAAATAAAATAAAGTAAAATCAAATAAAATAAAGTAAAATCCAGTAAAATCAAACAAAATCAAAAAAATCAAATAAAATCAAATAAAATCAAGTAAAATCAAATAAAATGAAATCAAATCAAGTAAGATCAAGTAAAATCAAATAAAATCAAATAAATCAAGAAAAATCAAACAAAATCAAATAAAATCCAGAAAAATCAAATAAAATCAAATAAATCAAGTAAAATCAAACAAAATCAAATAAAATCAAGTAAAAGCAAATAAAATCAAATAAAATAGTTCATGTGATTTATAATTCGCTATATTTGAGTTACACGAAAGTGCTACATGTGCAAGAGCTATAAATGCATAACTGTGGGTGTGTTATATTACTGCCCTTTCAATACGTTCACATATAAGTAGATGATCTACTATTTCGCGCTTTACTCAAAATCCGTTATTAAAAAGCGCGATTTCCCATACAAAATTTCTCTCCCAAAATCTGAGATTATAAAATAATCATAGATAATAACGATAATTATTGACATACAATCCTGTGTTTTCTGTGTTATCAATAATTATTATTACTACGAATATAAGGAGAAACATCAAAACAAAAACTAAATGAAATGGATGCCGGCAAAGAAAACAAGTCTTTAAACATAATTCTAATAAAATGTTTGTTAAATACTATTAATTAGGGATTCATTTTACAGAAAAAAGCGTGTGTACATAAACTTTTTGTCCTCCTTTTACTTATTGTAAAATGTTATATAGAATATCCCATGCGATTGCTGCCATAATTTTTTTCAACCTCAGTAAAAGTCGCATACGGATTTCCTCCAACTGGTTATTATAAATAATTTCTATGAAGAAAAACCACTCAAAGCAGTATTGACTGCTGATTGTCCATTTTGCTGGTAATCTGCCATATGTGAACGGGTAGGTTAATTTGGTGGATTTATAGGTGATTAATTTATATGTGAACGTATTATTAGTTTGCTTCATTCAAGATGGTCTTAACTTAAGAACTGGTTTCCTACGGGTTTTACATAATAAAATTACACATTTTCGCACATTTGTATACACCGTATTCGTAAACACACCAATACTATGGCATGAGCATTTGTTGTATTGATTTTTTTATATATTAATAACAGAAGCTATATTTTGTTAAACATATCCCAAGTGACGTCAGCCCATCAATTGATTCTGTTAAATTCGTTTAGAGCCCAATACCAGTCTGTTATCTAGCCCACCTTTAAAAATCTTTTCACCAAGATCAGCAGCCATCGATCCAAATCAAGAGCATAAGTAAATATTCTCTCCCAAAGAACAAAAAAAGGAAAATGTTCCGAACGGAAAATTTGCCATCTCTTGCAAAAACCGGTAGAATAAGACATATGAGCTGGGCTTCTTTACAATTATTTGTGTTGTTCAACAAATTTATCAAAATATACTATATAGCTTCGCGTTTGTTGTTGTTAAATTTTCTATTTTATTGCTTATAAAAAATAAAAAAATGTTAGGATTGATCAATGCTTCGTGGAGACAGACTTCCAGAGCGCTGATGAACTTATAAATTGTGGAATTGTTATTCTAACTCTCTTTTTTCCCCTCACCGATATTCTCACCAAGTAATATGGCCTTTGGAGATGATCCAGCATGCTTGACTGAGCTTTGTGTGTGTTAGTGCAGTCGGGTGTCGTCGTGTCACACATACTTGTTGTCGGCTTTTGAATGATGAAAATCAAAAATTTTAGATATTAGCGTCAAGCACCCGACACGCACACATATAAAGTTCTTGTCAACAATGCTTGATCGTGTCCAACGGCCAATAGGAATAAAGAGTAAAGAACAAGAACAAGGAGGAGAGCTGCCAAAGTGATTTACGACTGCGTCGCTAAAACAGGGCAAGGTACAAATATTTGCCTTTTTAGTAGTGCAAATATACTAAACATACATGACACATGGAATGTTTTTCAAACTGTTGCTGATATACGATAGTCGACAATATGGACGATGCGATGGTAAATACATACTGGAATCAGTATTTTTGGGTTTCTTAATGAATTACGCAGCGGATTAGTTAAAGAGATGATTACTTGCTGTGAACATAGCATTAGTCATTCTCCTTACACATTCATTTATCGATAAGTGCGTGCTGTTTTTCATAACCAATTATCCACCATATGGCAACATCCGTACCGAAACAGCTGAGTGTAAACAAAAATAATTTTGTGATTTTTGTGGCTTAGTGGTTTTAAAATTAATATAGTGGCAAAATTTGTATAGTAACTCAATAAAATGGCCGCTACACGTTCACGTCGCTCAAATGCCGGTAACCAAATAGCGAAGTTACTAAACGAAGAGGAGGAAGATGAATTTTACAAAACTTCCTACGGCGGATTCCAGGATGAGGAGGAGGACCAAGAATATGTGTACGGTTTAGAAAATATTAATATGCCTAACCAATTTGTAAAACTCAATATTTTTTAGCCAAAAAGAAGAGGAGGAGGATGTAGTGGATTCAGATTTTAGTATTGACGAAAATGATGAGCCTATTTCCGATACTGAGGATGCTCCCGATAAGAAACGAAAGCGCGGCGGAGTTAACACAAAAGCATATAAAGTAAAATGTTACATATATTTTATTTCCGTATATCAGTCATTACTAATTGATATTTCTAAAATTAAGGAGCCTAAGCCTGTCCTAAAGAAAGATGTAACAGCAGTACCTAAAAGAAAAACTGCAAAAATAGTGAGGAGACCTCGGCCTAAGTTTACAGTAATTGATTCTGGTCGTAAATCTATTAGGGCTTCTACTGCTATAAAAACACAAGCTACTAAGATTCGCTTAAAAGAAATGGACGATGCACGTAAGAAAAAAAGGCGAGTCGTAAGGGTAGAGGAGTACATGCCATCCCAGGAAGAATTGCTTGAAGAAGCAAAAATAACTGAAGAGGAAAATATTAAATCATTGGGTATGACTGATTATGATTTAATATTACAAGCACAAGGTATTTTTATTTGCATATCGATACGATTGCAGAGAAGTTTCAAAAAATGGAATTGGAGAAAAAGAAAACGCGCCCCACGAAGCGTGTATATAACGGTCCGATGATCCGATATCAGTCAATGACAATGCCAGTTGCGCGAAAGCCTACTAGAGGATCTAATATGACTGCCGATACCGCCGATTCGACAGCAAAATGTGAACGTACATTCATTACGTTCGAAAATGATCTTAATGACAAAGTCTTCGAATCCGTCTTTAAACCGAAGCGGCTAAACAATAATTCTGGACATTTGTGTCCGATAACCAGGTACGTATTATTTAATGATGTTTCACCAAATTAGATTTGGCATAATTTAACATACTCAATTAAAATAAAATTTCCTTTGGAATTCAGAAAACCGGCGCGCTACTTTGATCCTGTTACCCAGCAACCTTATTATAGCATGCAAGTGTTTAAGATATTACGCGAAGCTTATTATTTGCAGCTGGAGGAGCGTGGCAATACAGAAAATCCTGATGTGGCTAAATGGTTAGAATGGCGTAAGATAGTCAAAGAAAATCGCGCAAAAGTTGCCACCAGCAAAGTAACTTCAACTTCGTAATAGATGTATGTATCATGTATCGATCATTAAGAACAACCATATATTTTAATTTCATGTTATTGGCATATTTTAATCGCAATAGTTCTACAAAGTTACAATAAGTAATACAATTTTAACCTAATACAATAGATCCTATAGAAATGAAGTATGAACAGTACTTACGAGTACTGCTAAAAAATTATGAGTAGTATTTTGAAGACAATAAACACCTCCGACGAAGAACAGTTACAATTTTCTTATTACCATACAAGGCAATATTCGCTAGTATCTCATTTTGGACTATCACATCACTCCTCAGTCTGCGTCGGGCTAGACTGTGATTGTTAAATAAGCGTATCTTCATCGTGACCTTCAAATACCATGAGCAACGAATGCTGTGACGGCGAACGCCCCAGTGTCATGCCACCCAGGGAACCATCCGGCGAAAGCAAGCCGGTCTGCAAACTGTTGTTGTCGCGATAACCGGATGTGGACGAAGTTTGGGACACCGAGTCCCACGAGATCTCGCCTATCGTTTTCGGATGCTCTTCTTGTGAAATTTGCGTTACCTGACATTTAGGAAAGTTAATATTTTGAATAAAAAAAATGCAAGGAAAATACTCACAATACTTGGTGGTTCCATGGGCGTGAGACGGCTACGCCTCAACCGGAACGTTTTGCGACTTGATGCTTTTGTGCGCTGCAAGCGCGAACGTGTGTGATCGCCGGAACTATCTTCGGCAGGACTTTCGGGTGAAAGTGGCGTGGTGGACGTCTCTCCAGACGAATGTCGGAACTCCACCGATGACACGAAACGTAACTTGGGGGGCTGGGCTTTAAATGGCGCCTGTTGTAATGATTGAGAATGGGAGAGTTGTGACATGACTGCCGGAGGAAGCGCGGAAGCGATTGTTGCCGAACTCGTACCGTGACTGGAGCCAGTAGTAGCGGCGGCTGCTGTACCACCTAATGTTGGCGCTGAGCCAGCAGCGTTTTCACCGCTTTGACTCTCACTTGTATGATGGTCGCGACCCGTAGAGCTGCTCGACAGTGATTCTCTGGGCGGATGCAATGTTTGTTGAGACAGCGTATCGCTGGGTGTACAAATACCACCTGAACCGCTGCGCGAATCGATAGGCACAGCTGAGACATGAGAGTGTGTAGCCTGACCTGTGGTGGTGCCCGTGAATATTGAAATAAGTGATGGACGTTGCTGAGATTTATGTGTTTCAGCTGTACTGGTTGCGGCGGGCGTATCGGTTTTCTTTTGATCAGAGCACTCGCGATCTAAACAAAGTATAGGATAAATATTTTGAATGTAGAAAAAATATGTTTAAATACCGTAACGCTTCTCTTCAAGCTCATCTCTTAAATCCTTCAGTTCTCTAGCCAATTCCAGCAGTAGCGCTCCCTTCGACTTAATACCACCTTGAGGTGGAGTGCCGCGTAGGCGTTCTCGTATTATGAATTGCATATGTCGCTCATGATCACCAATGGGTGGTTGAGAAATCTGAAAATTGAGATCATCAACGCGTAATGAACAATTTGAACATATTCCATTAAATTCAAACGGCAGCAATACTTACTTTATGCAAAATAAAAGACATCAATGCGATGTACAGTGGCGTTCTGTGTGTGACTACAAACTCAAGGAAGCTCCATAAATCCGGTGCCGCTTCATTTCGGCGTCCAAGGTCTCGCATTACGCGCACAATTCGCGGCCACTCATTTGATAAGCGATTCTCAAAACAAATACAAACAATGCGCAGTGCCAGAAACGCGGCCTGATAAAGTGATCCCGAGATGCGCGCAGGCCGTTTGGCGTCACGACTGCCGGTAAACGTCAGCGAACCAGCGCGTAAATCGCCACCTACCCGGTTTGTCTGTATGACTGCTTGTCCGGTGCGACCCGCCGGTGGACTCATGGCATTAAGTACGACGGTCAACAGGAACGTGACATCTGTCATCTTGAGCTCGCCAATATCAGAGACACCACGACCCGAGCACACCTTCAAGCACAGTGGCATAATCAAATGCATTAGAAAACCTTCGGCCTTCTCTTGCGTAGCAAATTCGCTGCCGCCACATATTTGCACTAATGAGAAACAATCCACCGGGCTGACCACTTGTAATGCAACCAAACGTACCACCGTCGAACAAAAGAAGGCCGGAGGATTCTGAGACATAAGAGCAGCACCTGCGCTTGACACTCCCTCACCAGCGCTGGTGCCTTCGTTCACAATCAAATTTTGCACTGTGCTAATGAGCGTCTTTATTTGCTGCCAGTGTAGTACATATGGATGCCGCACAACAGTCTCATGTATACCCTTCAGTAAGCCAGCAGCCGCCTCCCAGTCGGTGTTGCGTCGAATCGAAGGTTTTTTGGATATTTTCAAAAATACTTTGTCCACACGTCGTAGTATTGTGATTAGTGAGTTGCGCAATGCATCATTTGACCAATCGGCACGCGGAAGAACGGCTTGCATATATCGCTGTAAGCCACGGCATGCCATAGACTCAGGATCGTATGGGGACACTTTAAGCAACGAATGCGCTATGTCGGCCAAACGCATATGACATTTGGCATCCAGCACTTCTGTCGTTTTGTTGTCGTTCGGCAGCTTCTTGGACAATTCCAGTAAGCGTGTGCTGGATTTGCTGAGAAAGTCACCGACAACCGAAAGTAGGACATCACGTGGTCGCCGATATTCGGTGCGTATCATTTCGGAATCTTCGCCAGAATCCATTATGTTTTTCGTACGTGGATCATTAACATATTTCGAATGAGATTCTTCTTCGAAGTCAAGGCCGGGCGAGCAGGGTGGACCGCGACTACAATTGCGCTGTGACGAGCCTTTATGTTCCGGACTAATGCGATATGGTCCATTATAACTTTTCGCCAAACCCTCACAATTGTGTACCATAGTTCGTATGGCAACGGCCAGTTGCAAAATGATGTCCCGCTCCGATTTGCCTTGCAGGGGAATGTAGCTGGGGGATTGGATTTGCTGCAAATAGCAAGGAAGAATAGCCTCCAATATGATCTGAAACACAAAAATGCGTGTAAGTAACTCAGTATTAGACCATCGTAAGTGTCCAACCAGCATTTGGTAGCCGCGTGTGCTCTCGGCGGAGTAGGACACCACCATGACGCATAATGTGATGCAGTCCAGTACGGTGACGTCGCCGTCCTCATCGTGATAACAAAAGTCTATAGCTTTCAGCGGCTTCGGCTCCTTCACAAGTTCGGCGATGTTCAGCGGATCTGGTGAAGGATCCTCTAAACTCAAGAGTAAGTTGAAGAGACAACTTGATTGCACCTGAAGTAGTAGATGGATATACAAATTAATTTATAGAACTTTAACTTAACAACATTTTTGTAGCTACAATTCTGAATGTGCTTATGGGATTCTAAGATCTATCGACATGATTGCATGAGCTTTCTAGAGGTACGGATACTTTGCTTGGGAGCAGAACATTTAAGGCATTTTTATGAGCTCGTAGCATGCGCTGTGGCACAGTCTAGGAGATATGGTCTAACAATATTAGATGGTAGATGCTTCCGAGTTTCTGGTGCATATAATGTTTAACAATTATTTCATAAACCTATAGAAAATTACATACCACTACTATAACGAATGTGTAATAATACGGACCTTCGGCAATTGCATCTAAAATCCTTAAAATATTATGCGTATTAGCATAATGTGGATTATTATAGTTGTCAGCGGAATTATAAAATAATTAATTGGAAGCACACGTTATCTGCTCATTAGAATCATATCAATAGCATATCAGCCGGTAGAGCATTGCTCTTCCCATCAAGAGGAGAACTTCTGCTATGGAGCTGCCAGTGCTATTTATATTTTTCAATCCTTATCACTTTTATGAAGTGGATGAATGCTTTCGTGTGTGCTTTCAAACCAATGGACTCTTCTTCGAGGTTCCGTTGGTATCACAAAAATGGCCAGGGGGTAATTTGATTGATTACCATTGGCTTTAAATAAGGTAATTCTCATCAGCTTCCTCGGAAATGTCGTGTTTTGATATCATCACTGTAGTGAATGGATAGCGCGTTTTCCCAGTGAGATTTGAAAAATAAAACCAATTTTTTGTCTGCTTCATTAAAACCAATCATTAAAACTCATCCAACTTTACCGCGTCAAAATTGATTTTCAGTCTCCGAGTAGAAGAATGAATATGACTACTTCGTAGTGGTAAGAGATCACTTACAACATACAGTGGATGAAAGCCCCGTCTTCTTAACATGGAAACTCAGGTCACTCCTTTACTTAAAACTCTAACAACTGATTAAAACCGTCTTACTATGACTCGCCAAAATTAAGAGTATTTTAAGCAGGGACCGAAACTATTTATGATTTTAAAATTTTCAATGAAAAAGAGTCAAAAGCTTCTAAAAACCGTAGAACAGTTTCGAATATATGGTGCACATACTCGTATAAGTGCATATTTGTCGATGCTTTTTATGAATCTTTCACGATTTAAAAATTTTTGAGCGGGTTTTAATTAATCGCTTAGGAAAAACACTTATTATATTTATTACAATATTTTTTTCCTCAAAGTATTACTCATTTTGTGACTTATTTTTATTTTTTTTATTCCTCGAAGGCTCACCTACCTATAGATGTTGATGAAGTTCAATTCTTGTTTAAAATGGCAAATGGTTTTTTGTGGGAAACTTTTGCAAGGCAGAAATACATGCGTCCACTTTCCCAAATAATTTTTCTTATCACCTAAGGTTTCATGCTTGCTTGGGTTTCGTGCCATAAATAAATCCAAAATATTTGCAGTTGTTAGTCACACGATAAAATTTGAGTTTGGATTGTTTTATATTTGCAGTAAAAGTGTGAGATTGTATTGGAAATTTGAGGAACCGTGGTTAGTCTTGGCTGGCAGTGTATTATATATATTTATACACACATACACATTTTGTTTTATTTGTTTTCAAAATTACTTCTTACCTTGTGTGCCTCGCCGTAGGTACCTTCCTCGTCCGTATCGAGTATCGCTGACACCGAACCGAACATTTGCAATATGAACGGTTTCCGATTGAGCAAATAGAACTGTTTCACCGCATACTCTATAGTTGTAGTGATCAATTTATTGGTTTGATGTAGCGAATATACTTGTAACAGTGTTGGCATAATCATGAAATAACCATTTGTTGAGAATATGTTTTTGAAATTAAAAGCAGCATTAATATAGGTCGCCATGACATAACGCATAATGCACGAGTCTTCAGCATGCAGAATTGCTGCACCGGAAAGCACATTCAGGAATAGTTGTATGTCGGCGGAGTAAGCAAAGTTGCCAGCCATCGCTTCGAACATGCGCGCAATCAAGCGCACCCACATGAATTTGTGCAGCACATCAAGTCCAAGTAGCACCTGAATGGTAGTTAGCAAGGAATTAAATATTTATCTATGATTCGAATTTGCATACCTTGCCATATTCACCACCCTGATGTAAATCAAGATCCACTTCGAGTGCCTTGCGCGGAAATGATGGCAGTTTCATGAGTTCTTCATGTAGAAAGACAACACGCTGCACCACCATATCCACATTCTTCAAAATGGCCCACGTCAGATGCACCTTTCCGATTTCGACGAATTTCTTTGTGAGCTCCTGCTTTTGCAATGCCAAGAAAGACTCCTCCGGTTTCATGAGTATCAAACGAACCTCCGGATATTGGGAACGTTTGAAGAAGTACAAATCACGTATATACCAATTGGGATTGAGTATTTTGCCTAAGAAGGAAATGAAAAATAATTTACGCTTGAGTTAAACGATATACAATTTTGTAGGTTAAGTGCAATAAAAATTGTAAAGTTTTTGTTTTGTTTATAAACCGATGTTTCTCCGATTTTGAGAATTATACACCACACATATGTATACTTAGACCTCCCATAAGTTCTGTTAAAAGTTAAGTCCGTTATAGAAATGAAATTATAATACTTTTTTTAATGAAGTGAATTTTATTTAATCAAGTAAATATTTAAAAAAATGTAATTTTTATTCGAAATGGTCACAATTTGCTTTTACACAAGTCTTGAAACGATTAGGCCATTCAGCTATTGCAGCACGCACGGTTTCCATAGATATTGACGTCGCTGCTAGAACCAAAGATTGGTTGAGACTCTCCAAATTTCTGTGAGGTCTTTGACAGGCCATTTTGACCGCAAGGTGTAATGAATACAGACTTCGACTACCAGACGGTCAATCTTCAGCGGCGATGAACCCAGGAAATATTGTTTTTTAGCCACTGCTAATGGACTGGAGCGTAATTTTGCTGGAAGATTCAACGCTGCTCAACTGCTTCACCACGCCTTCTAAGACATCCCCCTGGTACACTTTTGTCCCGGTCTTAACCCCTTTATCGCAGAAATGAAGACATGTAACGCCTTTACAAGACACTCCCCACTAAACCGTTAACGGAGGCTGAATGGTGACCACGTTGAACCCTTGGAACAACTTTTTTGCGTCTTTAGAAGTTTTAGCATAGATTTTGCCGTTTTGCTTATTAAAACCTTCTTCAACAGTGAAAATCTTCTCATCTGTGAAAAAATATTTTCATAGCCGTTGGCCACATGCGACCGAAAAAGTTGCTTGCATCTGTCCAGTCTAATTTTCTTCAAGCGTGTTGACAAAAGTCGACCAGAGTTGAGTGACGGAAGGCTTTCATGTGGGGATCATCTCTAATTAGTCTTGACATGGATCTGGTCGATACCTTCATTTCCTTGGACATGATTTTCTGCTTTCTAAGAGGATTTCTGCGAATTCTTTCTTGTACGGCTTTTATGTCTGCACTGGTTCGAACCATCCGAGGAAGACTACTTCGTTTTCTGTCTGTCACTTCAGATGTTTGGGAAAAACGATTGATCGTGATAGGTAAACATTGTCGAAATATTAAGTTTTTTCAGCAATTTACTTGTATGCAACACTTGTTGTAATGCAATCACTGCAATGCGATTTTCCTTAGGTTCCCACTCCATTGTTAAAAAGCGATGGCACCTTGTTGTTGTTTCCCAATTGCAAGGGCCTACCGAACGGCAAATGGTTTTTATGAGGAACTTTTTGCCCGCACACTACTGCATAGTAGTCACGCACCAACCCATTCGGCTGTGGTGGCCGCAAGTGTATAATTATTTATACTTATATATAAAATGAAAGATCTGCATATATTACGTAGGCGTTAAACTAAACTTTGGAAACAAAGAAAAATATTTATGCCTTTCTGCGCTCAGTGCCAAATAAACTCAAGTCGCAGATGTGGGGATATTTGCAATACATGCTAAAGTAGGATTAAGCGTATCGTAGCAGCCATCTCTGGTTTCGATCTTCACCTCGGCATACACTTGTCAAACATTTTTTTCTTGTAGTGGCATTTCTGCCTTGAAAAGTGTTTAGCAAAATTCGTGCATCATTTGGAGGTGTCCTAAAACTGTGAGTATCTCCATTTGTGGGACAAATCACCTAAGCAACTCTGCAATACATTGGCACCCTATCGCACGTTTGGGTACAAAATCGATGTGTTCAAAGACTCAGATTCTGCATGGTCAACCGTCTGATATTATACAAGTGTATAAGTACATATATATGTATATACATACGTAGGTAGATAGTATAGCTTAGATCGTGAAATTAAATCTAGGTTGGCCACCGGCAGGTATATTTGGATCTCCACTTGGTCGATTTTTATTACTTCTTTAAGTTAGATAATACTTCAACATTCCGTAATATGCAAGTGAGGAATTTTTTCGTACAGTCTGTGTCAGAAGAAAATAACCGTTTTTTTTTTCTTGTAACTTCAAGTTATAAATATTTCGTTCTGCTTTTTTCTGCGTAATAGTCCTACTCAAGGGTTACGACGCCAGTGCTAACTCAGGTTAGTATCGTTCAAAACTTTCCCGTAAACGCAACCAAACAAAAATGCGAAGTACGCGAAGCGTTTCGAGGCGGTATTTTTATGGAAACAAGAAATTAGCGTCACAGAAATGGACTGGCCTTCCCAATAACCAGACGCCGACCCCATTAAAAATGTGTGGGGAATTATGAAAACGCATCTTGCCGAAAAGCTAGTCCACGATTTAAAGCAACTCGTGCGTCATGTTCGTAAAACAAGAGGGAAGAGACGAGCTGAATTAGCGTTCCGACTATTTAGACATGATTGGATTGGCAAATAAACTGCAATGCTGGCGAGACCATGTGATATGAATGGACCTCAAGCCAGCCAAAAATCCGAACGATTCTCTCCAACTTCAATCAGATCTTAACAATATTTTAAATCGTCAACATCTAAATATAAAGAAATGTTTTCATGTTTCTTTTTCCAAGTCTTGATCTTTTATCCCTACTTCGTATTATATTGATGATTTCGAATTAAACACTTGAAATGAAATATCTAATATCTGTGATTTTTGGTAAATTCTGCAATCATGTGAATTACGTTATTATCTCTTACTCCGGGCTTGCGTTTCAATTCAGAATTTATTATTTACACTTCTGGTACGTTCCAAACCTGAATCATGCTGTACACTGAATTGGGTATCCACTAAAATGAGAGTAATGTAACTGGACTTGAGTGCTATGATTAACATTTTTTCTAAAATTGTATTGTTATTGCTTGACATTTAATTTACCGCTGCACGTGTTTTCGATATGCGAGTATTACAGTTTTAAAAATGGATTTGTATTTGTACTAACGAGTTTGTATTAAATTTTGCGTTAAAAATGGATTCAATGGGGCGGAAATCTGTTCGAAAACTGTTTCGGTTATGCCAAAAGGTCAGACAGTTAATCAGGACTATTATTTGGGCGTAATGAGATGTTTAATGATGATAGGATGAAAACAACTCGTGGATTTCGCTATAATAACGCACTGTTGCACAGTGCCATCTTTATCGGTGAATTTTTGACCAGGAACGAAACGAGTATGCGCCACCAAATTCAAACAGCCATCGAATTAACCTGATATGTTTCCCAGCGATTTGATTTTTTTCTGTTTGGCCGAGCCAAAAAATCACTGCGGGAAGCGCTTTTAGCAGCCGAAAAGAAGTAAGGAAAAATCGAAGACGGCTCTCTATACCAAAAATAGAGTTCAAGAAATATTTCGAGAGCTGGATCAAAGGCGAGCATATATTGCACTTGATGGGAGTACTTTGAAGGTGATAATATCACTTTTGTGGAATAAGCTTGTATTTTGAATTTTCTTAATATAATATATCCCAGGAACTTTTTGATTAAGGTGGTATGTTTCTGATATCATCAGAGGTGCGATTGATTCACTATTTTTCGCTTTCGGACATGCCTTTTATAAACACCCGGAAATATGAGTCTTTTGTTTTGGAACGTGATAGCTCCTTATACGTATTGACATTTCTAGGGCATTGAAAGAGCTTAATTTGCTCCATAGTCCCTTAGAATCAGATTCTGCTTAGTCAAAATTTTGGTTTAAGCTCTGATTGCTTGAAATGTTGAATTAATTATAAAGCTATGTTTGATTTTAAGCACATAATCTGTACGAAAATTAATAAATAAATGGAATGGAGTAAAGGCCAAGTGGAGTATTCTTGATCCATTATAGAGTTATTAAAGATTCTAGAGCTCCCAGCAAACAAAATTATTAATATAACACTAACTTACTGCTTTTGTAATCCACCAGACTGTAGTGATTTAAATTCTTTTCATCCACCGGATAATAGTCCAAAGCTTCTTTCAATAGTTGACAGAACAATGTATCCTCTTGCACTGGAAATTGCGAGGGTATGTTGCAGTCGTCGTCAGTGGGCCCGTGTACGACAATTTTCTTTGCCGCTGGCACATTTGCTGTTAATAAAATAGAAGCGTCACATTGTTCCTTGCGTAAAATTTGCTTCAGGTCCTTGAACATAATGCCATGCACGCTATGAACCACCATCCAAAGCACCGAAAGAGCTGAACCGACAAGCTGCCATAGGCATGAAGAAATGGAGAATAGTTTACATACCCACGAGTATACAACATATATTTACCTCCTGTTTGTGCTCATTGGACGAACGCACGTAGAACATTATGTAACCAATGATGGAGTTGTATAGCGCAAAGGCTGCCTGTTGCGGCAAACGTGGCACAAATCGTATCAAGTGTCGGAGCAATTTGAACATTTGATCTTGACGATCACGTGTTAAGCGTTCAAATACGTAGCGCAGGAAGAGAGCGGACTCTTCTACTAGACATACCCAGATGGCCTAATAAAGAATAGTTTGATTAATGCATTTTTTGCACTGATTGGTGTAATGTAATGTTTACCTGATAGGCAATTTCATAGACAGCATTTCCATCAGTGCCGATGGCCGCATCATCCAAGCAACCCACAATTTGCATAACCGACGAACAAAGCACCGATGGAAATAGCGAATGCGCATGATGCAAATGTATACGCGTGCCATCCAAGTCCTCTTCACCCTCATGATCTTCATGTTCCATGCCTGGCTCGTGGGATGCCTGCTGACTGATCGGTATGGTAGTGATGAGGAAACTATGTCGCTCGGCGCGTTGTTTGTCGCGTTGTTGGCGTAAAGCATTTCGTATAGCTTCTGTTTGTTGCATTTTGCGACTCTTCGTTGCAGTAACCAGAGAACGCTGGAAGTAAGTGCATATCGATTTATAGAGTGCTACAAAAAAACAAAAAATGTCCCGACTTACGTGCCTATCTTGATTGAGCGTCACATCCATATCTTTAGTCTGTTGCACAGGCATCCAAGGCGGATCGACGACCGGTAAGCTTTCGATGCCAATTTTGGGAGACGGCAGCGTAAATTCAATGCCGCCCGGTGGTACCTTGAAGGTTAGATCGTGAGCGTTTTCTTCCATACGCGGCCAAACATGGAAGCGACTCTTCCAAAGCACCAGATATCTACAAGTCACATACATACATATATGCGTATATTGTAAGTATTAGTAAGTACGTAGTATATTCTTCACCTCTGCACAGCGCCAATGCGCACATCGGGGTCCTTGCTCTTCAAAGCGCGTTGCATTATGTCAAAGGCGAAATTTTGTGCCTTTACCGAACCCATTAGAAAGACAGCAGCGCTCGCTGAAGCGGTGTCTTGATTCGTATCAAGCAGCAGTTCCCAAGCGGCAGGCATTGCTTCAATAACCATTTCTTCAGTCAGTATGACTGCGCCTTTAAGCATCGTGGCGAAGGGATAATGGAATAGCGTACGTATATAGAAGCGTTGATACTTCAGTATGGCCGGTTCGTCCTGATCCTTTTTCTCCTTTTCCTTATGAATGGTATCAGCTAGCTTCTCAGCAATCTCTATATCGGGGTCGTCGCTAATACTACAGATTTGCATTAAAATTTGTGAAATGGGAATATTATAATTATAGATCCTAAAACTCTCACTCGCTGTATTTTCTTATATTTACCGATCACGCCGCGATATACTATCCTTGCGCTTAGATGGCGACGTGTGTGTAGAACTTTGTTCGGATACCTTTCGTGTTGAACGTGGACGCGTTTGATGCGACTTAGATGTGGCGCTTACGGACGCGGTTGGCTCTACAGTGGGATGTTCAATGTCGAAGGTAAAGCCAAATTCTTCGCCATATACCTGTATTACAGAGAGTGATTTATAAACGAGTAGGAGTTTAGTTATTTAGATATTTTAAATTTATTTTACTACCTTTCGTGTTGCCTTAATCAAACGTGTGCAGGAACGCATATGTCTTTTATAGCAATACGGATGACAGTATCCCTTGTGTGGACAATAGTAGTTGTAGCTGGTGATAAGATCAATCACTGCTTTAAGCCAGGGCATATTTTTGGCAGTGTCATCGGTTTCATTTGAGTCTGTTGGTGATTCTGGTTGTTGATCATCACTTAGTATTCCTGGTGATTCCTCACCACTGACCATACCTTGCTCGGAAGTGTCGCTGCGATCAGAGAGCGATGAAACTTTGCGACGAGACTGTATGGAGTCGACGCGCTTGACTAGAAAAACAATTTGGAAACTTGTTTAAAAAGTTCTAGTATCTGGAACTGTGAGCGAGAGCAAAATAAAGTTACGGGGAAGGCGAAATGACTACAACAATTATTGGATGAAGACGTATGTCGAACCCTTGATGATATGTCTAAAGAGTTGGATGTTGACAGATCAATCGTCGGTAAACGTTTGCACGCGATGGGAATGATGCAGAAAGTAGGTAACTGAGTGCCACAGCAATTGAGGAGAGAGATATCAAGAGACGTTTGGTGACGTGTGAGATGATTCGTGAACGGCAGAAAGATGAAAATGGATCCATTATTATAACCCTTAGCGTCGAAAATGTTGGAGCCTGCCAGCTGAACCAGGTCCATCCACAGCGGAAAAAAATCATGCTTCAAAGGTTATGTTGTGCATCTGGTGGGATCGGAGGGTCATCTATTTTAAACTCCTTAAACCATCTGAAACTATCACTGGCGATCGTTACCGACTGCAACTAATGTGTTTGAATTGAGTTCTCAAAGAAAAGCGGTCGGAATGGGACGGTAGACATGACAAACTAATTTTGCTGCTTGACAACGCCAGGCCACACGTTGCTAAATCGGTCCAGAAATATTTAGAGGTACAGAATTGGGAAATCTTTCCCGCCTTATACCCCAGGCATTACACCTTCGGATTACTATCTGTTCCGATCAATGCAGTCATCCCTAATTGGAGAGTGGTTCACTTCTTATGAAAGCATCGCAAACAGGCTCCATGAATGGATCAAGTCAAAAGAACTCGAATTTTTCGTCAGAAGAATCCGTATGCTGGCTGAAAGTTGTAGCTTCCAATGGCACATATTTCGCATAACATCAAGTATTATTTAATTGTTTGAATAATTGGAAACTTGGGCTAAGAAAGGGCAGAAACTTATTCCCATACCCAATAGTTTTTAAAGTGAAACATTTTCGGTCCTTTCAAAAATTAAACAATTTTTTTCAATATTATAGTATGAAGCATACTTTTCAGAACTTTTTATAAAGGGTGTTTTTTTTAGAGGTTAGGTTTTCAAGATGAAATAAAACGTATATAATTTAATGTTATGACCAAGAATTTAGCTTTATTATAAAGATAAGGGTTTGCCATTATGTTTTAAAAATGATTTCGGGCAAGTGGCCGCCGCGGCTGGCTCGAATAAATTCCAGCCGAGAGGCCCAATTTTCGACCACTTTTTGCAGCAATTGGGGCCGTATGTCAGCAATAACGCGCCGAATATTCTCTTCCAAGACGTCAATCGTCTCGGGCTTATCTGCGTAGACAAGGGACTTCACATAGCCCCACAAGAAATAGTTCAGCGGTGTTATATCGCACGATCTTGGATTTCACGCCACAGGTCCACGGCGCGAGATAATGCGCTCACCAAAAGTTTCCTTCAATAAATCGATTGTTGCTTTGGCTGTATGGCATGTAGCGCCGTCTTGTTGGAACCAAAGGTCGTCCACATCAACATCGTCCAATTCAGGCACGAAAAGTCATTAATCATGGCTCTATATCGCTCTCCATTGACTGTAACATTATGGCCGGTTTCATTTTTAAAGAAATATGGACCAATGATTCCCTCTGCCCATAGAGCACACCAAACAGTGACTTTTTGAGGATGTAACGGCGTCTCAGCAATGGCTTGTGGATTATGTTCACTCCAAATGCGACAATTTTGCTTATTGACATACCCATTCAACCAAAAGTGAGCTTCATCGCTGAATAAAATTTTCTTGTGAAAATCGGGATCGGTGGCCATCTCGTTTTGGGCCCAAATTTGCACGATTTTCAAACGTTGTTCAGGTGTAAGTCTATTCATTATGAAATGGCAAACCAAATTGAGCATAAATCAAGTGACAGCTGTCAAAAAGACTATCTACGAAAAAAGTAGTGCCAACTTGAAAACCTAATCTCTAAAAAAAAACACCCTTTACATGTACAGTAGTGTTAGACCATGCGCGAGACTTATAAATGATGGCTATTCGTAAAGATCCCTCCTCTTACCACCATTTAATGAGACCAAATATTGAAATTCTATCTTGATTTTGATTGAATTAATCACAGTAGTATTTGTAGCCATTCGGGTAGCTCTGGGTTAGATACCCACAGTGGATATGCAAATCAAATGATAGAAAAAGCTTTTTTCTACTAGCAGCCATTAAAAAAATTTCTTATAAAAACTAGAGTATGTTGCAGATATTCGATACAAATATACCTACAATACAACTTACATATACATATGATGTATTAGAACAATTGTTTGTATATAGAAAAATCTAGCATCATCTCTAAGCTTTTGAACTTCTATTCCAACACCTTTCTGCAAATGAAAGTGAAATGCGTTAGATTGCTCTAAGCCCATGAAGCCCTCACAGATTAAATGTATGAGTAATCTAAAATTCAAGATTTTTCAATTGCTATCAATCACATTTGTTCCGTGAAATGGGTGGGGAAAAATATATACTTCCGAATCCAACGAAGGACGGAAACTGAACTATGTTTTGCTATCCATTTTCCTATCTCACTCAAACTTTGTCCACCGTGAACCAGAAGAAAAGCTGAATTTTCAGCTGAACAGGATTATGTTACTTGCCCACATATTTTCCCTCTAGCGCACTAAAAATGTGAAGGTTTTTTGAATATTCGGTCGACCGACGTTTTTATCATGGATCCTAGATGAACATGCAGAAGACTTTTAGCACTTTTTAAGACAAAGACAGCCAAAGCGAACTTAAGAGCACTACCCTTGTGTTTCTTAGAGATTCTTTTGACACGAACGACTACTAAACACATATTAAATTTAATTCAGCTATCGACAAAATTTACTCACAATCGGTTTCCAAATCTTTGCCATCTTTAGTGTTACGACGCAGCTTTAAAGATCGACGCTTAAATGATCCGCCCGTTGTTGTCGCCGTACCACGACGCAAAAGGAACGGCCGCACGGCGGAAGCTATTGGGCGACGAGCTGAAAAAAGTACAGAAAGAAAATGATATTAATTATTCTACCATTTTATTGCATTGCCCCATACCTTCTTCACCTTCTTTCGTCAGTGTGGTATTGCTACTATTTTCTGACTCATTATCCGGCTCGTGTAGTACAAAAGAAATCTTTCGCTCAGTTTGACCTCCTACAATACATAGCAACCGGAGAAGTGGAAAATTAGCTTACCTAAACATGATATTCGTGTAATATATACAACTTACCCACTGTGTCATTGCCGGCAGCAATGGACTGCAAACTTTGGGCCGATGTTTGGGAGTGGCCCATCGAACTTAGTGCCATAGACCAGCGACGATTAGCTTCGCGATATACCTTCTCCCAAGGTGCGTGTTTCTCTCGATGTAGCAACTTTGAAGTTTTGGGCAGGAGCACATAAGTGTCACGCAAAAATGCTGTGATTTCGTAGAGCAAGACACAGGCGATCAATTTTAGCGCATGCGGACAATCATTACCATGCGGATTAACCGATGCCTCGTCCAGAAAATCCTCTTCTTCGTCTTGTTGCAATAGTTCACGTTGACGCTCTGGGTCGGCGAGTGTAGCATTCACTGATTCAAATTGTAAACGTTCAGTAAAGATAATCTCCTCAAGACGAGCACCCAACATCTCGGCCCACTTTGAAAGATGAGGCAAATCTTTTACGTTATTTTAAAAGAAATCATTTGCTTGCTTTGCTTTCGTTACCTGGTGAAACATTTTGCCAGCAGCGCGTTGTAAAATATGTGTCCGGCGTGTGCTGGTCGCGGTAGTTTGATGTTTAATCTGATTCAGATTGAGATTGGTGCCTGAGGGTCGAAAAGCGCTCAGATTGTGTTTCATCCAAGGTGGCCATTGACCCTTGTTACAGAGATGTACAAAGTGCGCGCATTCCAGCAAGAAGGTGGCGCGTGCTACAAGTGGCGCTTGAGGCTATATGAAGATGTGAGTGAAATTATAGGAATATACATATTTATATATTACATATACATATATGCATTGTGTCTTAAAACTATTTTAAAACTCACTAAGTCTAGTACAGCTGCAATCAGCTGTGGGTCGGGAAATGAACCTGGCGCGCAGGTTTCGAGCAAAAACGACAAACGTAGCATGCCTAGTCGCACTGGTTCTATCGGTATTAATTTTCTCTCCTTCAACACTACAACTTCTGACTCTCGTGGACCATCACACATATCCGAAGAACTGCGTCGACTATAGTCAGCGGCTTCCTCAATTCCTCCAGCCTTCTTCTTACCTTTAACAATACCACCGAAGCGATTTAGGCGTCGTTCAACACGCCGTTTAGCGCGTTGTATTGAGCGTCCAATTCCGTCGCTGGTACGGCCCCTTTGTATCTTCAACGAAGCGTGGCGAATAAAAGTTGATGTAATTTCCGGATTAAGAGAACCGATTTCCAAGTCAATAGATGAAGCTTCTTTCGGAGTGCTGCGAAACCAACGCACCAGACCGCTCAAGCGACCAAGTGAATTCCGTTCCGAGCTTGATGTAGAATCAGAGAGCAATGCGCGTTCGCTGTGACGCGGTGTAAGCGTTGGTCGCACACCGGTGGTGCGTCGACGAAAGTTACTCAATGGTGATTGACTGCTTTTGTAATGTTCTTCACAGGGTTCGGTCTCTAGCAGGCTCTGTTGGGCGAAAATTATTGAAACGTGATCTTTTGACAATTGAAAGCTTACCACAGCACAAGCCGATGAGGTACTACGCTTTTTCAGCAACAACCGCCGCTGCGAGCGGTTATCATCATTAGGAATACTTTGAGCAACCTCCGCTTGTGGAATATGTCTAATGAAAATAAAAGAAAATTGAATTCATATCTGAACACCCAGCAGCTTGATATGCTCATACTTTATAACACGGGTTGTTTGTGCAATCGGACCCTTTTTATGCGGCCGCGGTGTCACCGCCAGTATACCACTTAATGCCACCAATCTAAACGGCCCACCATGCGCACCCTTCACATAGGTTATTAATTGACGTATATCGCTGTAAAGTGTTGAGTTCTCAGGTGATTTAAGATCCTTAATAGCTTCGACAAAGCGCGTAACTAACGGCTTGAAAACGGCAGCAATCACCAGTGATTCCGGGCCGCCGCTGAGACCGCCGCTAAAATTTGTCGAGTAGCCGCCTTGGCCACCTGATGGGGACGTATCGGTGTTAACATTTTTAAATCCACCCGTGCGCTTATGTGCTATTATATTCATTTATACATACATACGAGTATACAACGAAGAGATTTGGTGTGTGTATATATTTCTCACAGAAGGAGCGTGACGAACAACAACAAGGGGATAGCATTATCAAAAACAAACTAAAATATTTACAGATAAAAAACACAAAACAAACACACATGGGCCAGGCAAGGTATTTAGTGAAAAAATGGGACCTGGAATTAAATAGCTAGATGCAAAGCAAATGCGGGATCAAAAATGAAAAGCGCTCACAAGAGTGAAAGGCATGTTTTTGAAATATTTTTTAATAATTTATTTTTAAGATCTAAGCAATTTTTTACATAAGATAAGGTTGAAAAAGAGGTTGGTGTTAGCTATCATGCCAATCAGAAAATTTAGGCAAATTACAAGAAAAATTATTAGTTCATCTGTATATACAAAGTGACGCAAAATTAATCACCCTATCAGAAGATTTATAGCTTTTGCAAATGACGTCTTTCGTCAATCATATTTGTATATAAACAAACGCAATTGAGTGCGTAAAGGTCAAAATAAATATTTCCATATTCAAAATCATTTTTTTTTAGTCGAAAGGTCCTCTAAAAACAAAATTGGATGATTGATTTTGCGCATCTATCTATATAATAAGTATGTAGCCAAAAACTGAGCTGCCTTTGTGAAAATATTAAATTATGAATGAACGTGACTTAGTTCATAAAATTCAATTTGGTAAAAAAAAGTAAATAAATTCGGACGAGGCAAGGTTGGCGTGATAACGCCCGATTTATTATCGGTAAAAAACTACAATAAAATGATTCATCATCATCATAGCAATTACTGCTCGGGGTGAGCCAGTGCTTCCTTCGCAATCGCGCTCTATAAGACGCGGCTCATCGCGTCGCTTCTTCTAGTATTTGTAAGGCATCAACATCGTCTGCAAATTTTTTTGGTGGCCTTCCACACTTTTTACTGCCCATAATAAGAGAGTTGAAGGTAGTTTTCGCAATCCTGCTGTGGCCCATCCTGAGTAGGTGTCCAGACTTTCTCAGCCGCTGAGTTTTAGCGGAACGCACAATGTTTTGGCCTGATGTCAGCTGTTAGTAAAATGATTAGCCTACTTAAAATGCTATGGCTGTCAAGGCTTGCACTTTAAAAAGAAATCTCCCTATGTTAAGACAAACAAGTTTCGTTAAGATATTTGTAAGCAATGTTTTGCCAGAGAATTTTAATCCTCAAACTCTGTTTTTAAAGAACTTACAAGAAAATTAATTAAAAAGGGAAATGTTAGCAACAAAAATTTCCGTAGATGGAAATAGGAAAACCTATTTAAATATGTGTTATTTAAACCACCAATGCCACTTGGGTGAGTGCTACAGGACCATGTTTACAGCCTGTTATGCCTCGAATGATATTCTATTTCAGTAAGATGATGGATTAGCCTACAAAGATTTTCAAAGAGCAAATGCTTTTTGCAATAAATTCGGTAATGCCGTCTTGGCGTTGTCATTCGGCTGGAATGGCCATGAAATATGAAATGATTGAAAACTTTTCTATAGCTATTGCTGGCAGTGCATTTGGCCATTAAAAATAGTCTCATCCAAACCTTGTGCCGTTCGGAGGAGGAAGCATAAAACTACGTAATGTGACTACGTATGCTTCAGCAACGTTAGAGCCTGAGCTTAGTGAAAGATAATAGGTGGAGGATTTGTGCAATGCATTTCCCATTATTCAGATTTTATTTCGCTATAACAACAGGTTGCATAAGTGTTCTTTACCGCAATAACTTAACAAAATGTATAAATAATTTTTTGTTATGAAAAAAGGATAAATAAAAAAACAAATTGTACTCTTTTTTTCAATATTGAACATTTCATTGAAATTGAAAAAAAATAGCTATACGAAATTTGAATTTTTATTGAGCGATTTTTTGCCCACGGGCATTTAATATACATATATTATATTTTAAGGCAGCTCTGCTCTCGTCTCTTCGTATGCAAAACATGGAGTATAAAAACATGCAGGAGCTACTATTTTCACTAATGTAAACTACAAAGGCATAAAAACACTCACTCAGTGGTGACAATAATGAACTTGGGTCCACACAAAATGCCACAAAAGCATGGAAGAAATCCACTAATTCATGCAAGTCGGATGTTTTAACCATTTCTTGCAGGTAGCGTTTAGTGCGTTGGCCAGCTTGCCGTAGTATCCGTGAAAGTATCTTTTGGCATTGGCTGCGCAGGAAATCTGCCGGTGGGCCGCGTACGCCTGTGTTAAGAGAAAAAGCAAAATAGCTAAAATACAGAAACTGCCACATAGATATCTATTTAATGCGACATACCATCATTGCAACCATTGTGACAGCCAAGTATCAACAGCGCGCGCTTTATAATACCCATCGATATCTCGTGCGCATGCTCACCCAGCTTAAGTACGCCCATTTCCAGCAATAATTCACAAATATTCAATCCCGCTTCCAATACACGTTGCGAACAAATGGTCATATCACGTTTGAAGATATTAAAAACCGCCAACAAAACAATTTCGTAATCAATGCCGCCATCGCGTGTTATGTAAAAGGAGCTACCGGGTGCCTCTGATTCGTCTACGCCAGTGTAATCGATGTGTGAGTCGGTGTGTGAGCGCAGCATTTGGCCGCGGAAGCGACTTGTCGTGGCACCAGAGCCACCAACACCGCCACCGCTACCACTTGTGCCACCTGCCACACCGCTAATACTACCTCCATTACTAAGTGCGTCCAACTGCGAGTCAATGGAGCCCTGCAAAACGACGGAACGGAGAGTGATTAATTGTATAGGCATGGGGAAATAACAATTTATGTGAAGTGTGGATATACAAATCGGCGTTCTACATATGAGCATGTGTGCGTATAAATTTCCGGCTTTTACTTACCTGTCGCTTAAGATAATCTGGTGACGGCGTAGGCGTATGTTCTGTTACGGTGATTATGGGGTTGCGCGGATAAAACGTCGAACGTGGGCCCGTAGATTGGGAGGGACGTATCGCTTTCGGGGGCTCTACATACCTGTAAAATCTGGTAATTTTGAACAAATGCAAAATGAGCGCAATTAGTTGTGATGGCGTGATGTGCGGCAGTGCGGCGGCGATTATTGCATAAAAGTCCATTTAATAGGACTCTGTATGGGTATGAGTATGTATCGGTCAAATAAGTGGGTAATGAGAAAAGAACGGACTAAAGTGGTGGGCGCAAAAAGCTGTGATTGAAAGCGCAAATTAGGCAAACTTTTGCAACAGTGCTAGATCACAATAAAAAGAAGTCTTAAATAGTGCCGAAATAAGAGTAAACATATTTATATAGAAAATGGTAACTCTGCCGGTGTTAAAGTATTAATAGCAATAGTAATTTTCTATTATTTTGTAATTTAATTTACTTAATGACACAGAATACTAGACCCGACCAGAGTTTCCAATATACTTATAGTTTCAGAGAAATGTAGAGAAGTGATTAATGGTTAAAAAACAAACTGATTCTATACCCAACACTCGGTTTATGTTCTGCAGAAGTGATATCTATCAGTGTGTAAGTCGTAATACAATAACAAAAAAAATTTGGTAAATTCTGATAACTTTTAAAAACTTTTTGTATATGTACTTTACAAAATTGTTGAAAGAAAAAGAGTAATCGCGAGTCAATTACAAATTCTGAGTATAAAAATTAAAATTCCCAAAATTGCACACATTTTAGGTCGAACTACTGATACTGATTCTTGGACAAACACTTTTCCCCACACCGTGTAATGTGTTACAGTCTGTTGACAACTTTATATGTGCACCGAAATGCCGCTTACAAGAGTATTAGCGAGATAATTGGTGATGTTGGTGCTGAGATTTATGGACGATATTTTGGGTATGAGATGGGTTAAAAAGTGGCTTGAGCCAAGAGTACTAAAGTTTTTACCAAAAACTTTCGCACTGCAGTTGTAAAGAATTGTTTTATTTGGCCCATCATTTTATCAAAGGCATAATTGGGCTGCCAGACGTACTGATTTTTGATTCTGAGTAATCTAATGCATTTAGTAGCTTACGGTTAAATACGAAATAAGCTTTAAGTTGTTTGTATTTTTATCGATAAGACATAGAACATTGGATCAAACCTACAATCATCCCACAATGACGCTTTCAGATGAGCAGAAGCTTAAAAAACTACAACTAAATCGATTCGAAATCAAGATTTTTTGACAGTTTTCGAATGTTTTTCTTTTTTGCTATGATATTTCGAATTATTTCCACCAGATCAAGGGATTCTTTTTGAGCGCACTGAAACGTTTGAGCAAAAATTTGCGGCATAAGGTGTCGCAATTTTGGGGAAACAACTCCTGATTTTTCTATCACGAAAATTGCATTGACATACATATCACTTTGTACGCTGCTATTTGAACCAAAATATCATTCATGCCGTTGATTCCATGTGACAACACCGGGTACCACTTTGCGGAAAGGGATTTTAGACGATTGAGCCGATAAAGGACTACCAGCGCTAAATAAACGCTATTTTTAAACCACTTCAAACTTGCATTTTTATTATACCAAAATTCAATGGGCTATAAAATTCCATACTCGAATTTTTTGTAAAAATTCTGATTAAAAACTTTCAGGCAAATTTGTTGCATTCTTATTTTAGTTTTGTACAAATTTTCAAACTTTAACAACATGGTACGTGTTGTAGTATAAATTATATTTTTATAAAAAAAAAAAAAAAAATTAAATAAAAAATAAAACGAAACTTTGGAAAATAATGCACTACTATTTGTGAATACAAATAAAGGCTCTTTTAAAATACGCGCCTAGATGTTGATTTAAAATAAAACATGTACAATATCACTATTTTTATTTAAAATACGGCTCTTAACCATTATATGTGAAAAATTGCATACAATTTAAATTTTACCGTGAGCAAGTCTGGACGTAAAATCCGCCAAACAATCGACTCATGAATGCCTAAAATGTTGAGAACGTCGAGACATCGAACGTCCAGTTTTTGGTCTGTCAGTGCTTTTTTTATCTTCGACATAACCAGTTTCTTGAAAACAAATTAAATTCGGGAAAAATACCTGTCGGGATACAGGTTGTCGGGACACGAGTTGACGGGAAATAGGATTCGGGAAAAGAGACGGGAATCTTCGGATGATTATTTCCACAACAAAAATACGAATTTTGTGATATGCCGTTCTTAAAGATTGACCATTTTCATAATACCCAATGATCAGAAAGTACCGGGAATGTTTAAATAAAACAAAACAGAGTTAAATTTCAGGCAAATTTATTTTATCTCCTTCAAAATATGACCCGTCTGAAGCAACAAACATGTGTCAACGTTTACTCCAGGTCCTCTATGCACCCCTGGTAGGCGGGCGAAGGGATGGCCTTCAGCTCCTTCGTCGCATTCTCTTGTATCTCCTCTATCGACTGAAATCTCCTTCCACGAAGTGGTAACTTCAACTTGGGAAACAAAAAGAAGTCGCACGGGGCCTATCAGGTGAATACGGTGCTTGCACGTTGGTATTTACTTGGTGTTTGATCAAATAATCAAGCACAATTTGGGCTCGGTGCGATGGCGCGTTATCTTCATGCAAAATCCAAGAATTGTGTGCCCACATTTCCGGCCGTTTGCGAGGTACAGCATCTCTCAAACGCTTCAAAACGTATAAATAATATTCTTTATTAACTGCCTGGCCCAATGGAAAGTACTCATGGGGCACTACGCCTTGGCAATCGAAGAAAACAGTCAACATTCCCGGTACTTTTTGACCATAGGGTAAGTTTCGATCATTTCAACGCGTTGTTCTATTGTGTAAAATTGTACATCTGTCTACTTGACAAATGTTAAAGATGACATAAAAAGGGTACTGTCTAGAAATTATTCACTACTACCATCTAGGCGTCACTTTATAAAGACTCTTTACCTATGGGGAACATAATTCGTTACATATACAATATTTATAGTATCGAACTAGTTTATTTTCTCTATCTTTGAGTGTTGGGTATAAAATCCTTGGAACATAAATAAGCTATGAATTGCTTGTCTACATACAAAAATTCTAAATAAACTCTAGGAATGCAAAACAAGTATAAGTACAGGTAACCCTCCTATAACGCGGTACTTCTATAGCGCGATTTCGCTACAACGCGGTTTGCGAATTGCGGAATGTTTCTTATAACGCGATTCCTACAACGCGATTTTTAAGCATTTTTTAAATACATATTCTATAAACTGTATTCTATAAACACACAATTATCAAAAATTACTTGTGTATATGTGTATATCTATTATTCGTAGTCTCATAAAGAAATAATAATATGTCTGTATTATACATATGTACATACTAAAAGTGTATGAATGTTTGTATGCACTATGGAATTTTGCAAACAGCAATTTTTTCAAACATTTACACACACGTTTTTAGATAAAACAAGGGGTTTCCCCGAAAATTAACTCTTGAGCACTGTTGCCAAATCCCTCTGAGTAACGAGAGCTAAAACACCTCAAAAAAGAGCTAAAAAGAGCTAGAAAATTAAAAAAAAAAGAGCTAAACAAAGAGATAAGAGCTAAAAAAAATATTTGAGAAATATTCAAAAGAAATCTTGAACATGATTTATCTGCCTACCAGGAAATCTATAAAGATTTATGAAGTAGGACAAAGCAGACATCAATAAAAGATTTTTTAAGACCAGCAATAATAGCTGAACCGGATCAATGTGATAGTGGGTCAAGCTCGGATTTTGAAATAGGACGACCAAGAGCAAAACGTTGGAAGCAAATTATAATAAGCGAGGACGAGGAAGCGGATTTGTAGAAGGTTGAGATTTAAAATCCTCTGAAATATGTAGATTTGAAAATCCGTTTCTATTTTTCCCAGATTTTATTTTCCTTAGGTTTATGTTATTTAAATAAATGAATTGCTTTTTGCTGGTTAATTAAATGAATTAATTTATGTTATTATATTGAAATAGACAAATAGAAAAATATCTTTGAAAAAATAATTTTTTTTTTTTTTCCATGAAAGGTCTAATATAATTAATTCGGCTGAGAAAACTTTAAAATGTTACTTGCGTGATATTGTTTAAGAAAAGGAAAAATGGAGGAAAAAAAAGTTTCCTACAACGCGATTTTCCTACAACGCGGAGTTTTTCAGGAACCAATTAATCGCGTTGTAGGAGGGTTACCTGTATAGTGATACGATTTTTAAAAGCCAAACCCAAACGTAACGAAAAACTAGTTCACGGTTTGAAGAAGACTCACCCGCTATCAAGAAGACAGCTTTGGACATATTAAGGTTAAGAGAAGAGTGCAAAGATTTAGTAAAAAATAGTACTCAAAAAGTCGGATTTACATAGAACTAGGTTTTTGGTGTAATTTGGTGAGCACTGTATTGAAAATAGTGCCGGTAAGGTACTCAATGGAAGTTATGTTGGGGTATATAAAAAATGTGTATAAATGGTGTTACAGCTGAGTGAAAAGTGTTAAAAAGTTTGTATATCAAAACATATGGAATCTATCGTAATCTACATCTATATTTATAATACATACATACATATGTACAGTATAAGTAAAACGTTTGTGTTAGAAAAGTTTGTAGATATACAACAGTGAACAATTATTGGTATACCGTATAGCAAAAGTACAAATTTATGTGTGAAAGTGTTGTACTAATTGAACAAGATTTAATAAATTTAAAAGATGTACGAATAGTTTTAAAAATCGTTAAAGCTCATCTACGGGGTGTGGGTTTATAGGCTCATTTAAATTGTATTGCAGGGTATAATAAGGACAAAAATCTATTAAGAACATAGCTGAATAAAAAAATATGCTAATATTAATTTATAAAATAATTATAGTTCTATCGAAAAACTTTAAACTATCAGCACTAACAGTTTTTGTAGAGTTGAGGCATTATTTTTCACTCGTGTTAGAAGTGCAGACCCTTCTGACTTTCTGCGTTCACATAAGATATGAACATGTCTTTCAGACGATTGATAGCTACAATTAATCAATTAAACGAAAGTGATCATCAATTAGGCACTGGGGCTATTCGAAAATGATTTATGTATATAAACCAATAATGCAAATGCGAATATTGTAGCAGATGATATCAAATACGGTTTCCAAACAAATAGTTTTAAACTATACTCAATGTGATTGGAATGCATAGATTAGAATTATACTCATCGTGGATTTCTGACCCCATCAAATAAGGAAATAAGTTTTAAAATTTATGCACTAAAATAATAATGATAAATCTGTATACACCCTCTATTAAAAAAAAAAACTTTCAATAAAAAAACTTAATTAATTAATTTCCTTTGGCACATTTTTGGATTTGCTATGGAGTAGTACAGCAGCATTGCTACACTATGAATATGGTAAGACATTTAAATTTATGATAATATATGATAATTTTAGATATTGTGGTTTGTTAGTACGTTTTGTACTTTGGCTGGAAAATGAGTTTCAAACAAATGGCTGAGACTTTGCTAAAACTTTTATCGAAACACACCAAATGCTCAAACATATGTTGATAAACATTTACCGGATTTACAAGGATTTAGGTGTGAAGCCTTTCAAAATACAGCTGGTGCAGGAATTGCAGCCGAACGACCTACCGTACGCAGAATTTTCGTAATGGCTCTGAAAGTTGGCCGAAGATCCATTTTTTATCGAAAAATTGTGTTCAGCGACGAAGCTCATTTTCGGATCAATGGGTACGTAAATAAGCAGAATTGTCGATTTTGGAGTGAAGATCAGCCAGAGTAATTGCAAGAGCTTCCAATGTACCCAGAAAAGGTCACAGTTTGGTGCGGTTTATGGGCCTGAGGTATCTTTGGACCGTACTTCTTCAAAGATGCTGTGAATCGTAACGTAACTGTGAATGGTGAACCGTGAGATGATATCCAGTTTTTTTTGCCCAAAATGCAAGAGTTTTACTTGCATGACATTTGGTTTCAGCAAGACGGTGCCACATGCCACACAGCACGCGTAACAATGGACTTGTTGAGAGGCGAGTTCGGTGAACATTTTATTTCACGTTCGGGACCTGTCAATTGGCACTCAGATCGTGCGATATAACGCCTTTAGATTATTTTTTGTGAGGCTATGTTAAAGCTCATGTCTATTCAGACAAGCCTACTTCAATTAACGCATTGGAAGACAACATTAAAACATTTATATGTGAGATACCGGCCGAAACATTGGAAAGAGTATGCCAAAATTGGACTAAGCGGATGGACCATTTGAAGCGCAGTCGCGGTCAACATTTGCATGAAACAATCTTCAAACATTAAACTACAATATATGGACTGTACTATCGATTTAAATAAAAATTTCATGAATTTTCTGAATTTTACGTGTGTTTTTTTGAAACACTTTCCTATAGCTCTTAAAAAATCACCCTTTACGTACAGTGAGGCAGCGAAAAATCAGTGCAAAATATGGTACTACTCTGACGTAGCGCTGAAAGTTCGCGAACGTTCGTTTACAAAAGGATCAAAGCGCCGCTACTTTGATTAGTAAGCAGATACGGGGTATTTTTTCTAACTGTTATTTATTTTAAATAGAGGGTGTATATTTCCTATGCTCCTAATTTAGGTATAATTTAAATATTTTTAAAGCGATATGTTGTTGCTGAATCATGAATCAAGTAAAAAGTCTGAGTGTAGTAATTAAATTTATAAAATATCTAATACTTATTACTACAAGTAGTACATTTCTTATATAGAAAATGAGTAGTATAATTGAATTTATGTTGGTAGCGTGGAATAAGCTTTTCTATGAATGGTAAAATATAGGTATATGACGGATTATTCAATCATGGATGCAGAGTACACACAAGTAATGATAAAATTGTGTTTTGAAATTCTAAAAATTTTGCGTTCTTATCTCAACCCTTTTACCTGGTCTCATGATTTTCCCAAATGGTTGCCCTGTGAGCCAAAAAAGTAATTTTAGAAAAGGGTACATCCTTTCTTGTAATCTTTAATTTTTGTAAAGGGTTTTCCAAAAACAGGTGTTAGTTGTTAAACAGGAGAGATGATTAACGATTTTTTATGACCGGAATTATGGATGGTTTTGATCTGGACAACGTTTATTTTCAGCAAGACGGCGTTACGTGCCACACAAGCAACGAAACCATTGATCTTTTACGGGAAAAGTTTCCTGACAGTGTTATCTCTCGAAGAGGTGATCACAATTGGCCATCGAGATCTTGTGATTTAACACCTTGTGACTTTTTTCTTTGGGGCCACGTGAAAGAGAGGGTCTACGCCAACAACCCAAGGTCGATTCAAGACCTCAAAGATGGAATTCGTGAGGCTATCGAGGACATAGAGCAGCCACTTTACAATTCGGTTATGGAAAATTTCATGAAAAGGATATTGTCCTGTAAGCGTGATCGTGGTGGTCATTTGCCTGATGTTATTTTCCACTATTAACGGTATACCTTCCTCTTTATAATAAAATAAACATCCGATCATTTATATTAAAAAATAGTAGTATTTTTCTTTGAATATCAAAATAACACCTCTTATTGGAAACCCCTTTATTTACAATTTAATTTTTTTAATTATTTACAAGCAAACTAAGTCGCGCGGACTTGTCGATCTGCTTAGAAAAGCAACACTTAATTGGATGAAAAATCAATAAACAATAATTATATAATTATTATCGAGAATAATTACATAGATTTTAAATTTTTAATTTTTTTTTTTTAGCTAAAATTTCTTAACCTTAGATGGCAATTCCGATTATTATACGCTAAGGCCCATATTCTTATGCACTGTTTCCGACGCAAAACAATGCATTTTTGATGTGCTTTGCTTTTGTTTATAATTGTTAAATTTTTAGTTTTTGTCATAACATAAATTTTGATATGGGTTAAGATTCAAATTTTATAAAAATTCAACTTTTTTTGTAATAGAAATGAAATGTGTTTGTTTTATAAATAGATAACATGGATGTGCTTATTATTTTTTGTACGAATTTTCGAGAAAATATGGCATTATTTCATTTTACACATTTTTTTTTAAGTTGTGGAATATACATATTCTATAATTCATTATATGTCGCATTTATTTTTTTACACAATTTTTTCTTCCACGGCTTTTCAAGGTAGGTTAGAACATATCTACCGTGTGAAAAGAGTTGTGAGTACTTTTCCATGCACCAATAAATTGAATAATCCGAAATGCTTTACACCGCAGGTATGCATGTACATGCCCTTATATGTATATGTTTGCATGTATGTACTTGTTTTTATGTTTACTAAAATGTATCAAATGTTAGCTCTAAGTTTCATTAAAATATACGCGTAATCGATTTACATAGTGGAAAATTCACTCTAAATGTTACCTCAAACTCGGCATTGATTTTCCTTTGATGAGATTGCTGGCTGGCTCTCTGGTAATCATTGAAGCTGAGCGTGATAGCTTTTTTTCGCCGGTGTCTAGACTACGATGATATTCCTGGTGTAAAACGAAAGTACATACAAATCAGTTAGCCTATGTATGTCTATCTGCGTTTTTTGAAAATACGATAGTAATCAGCAAAAGCAATTGAACTTTGAATTCGTATATGTATAGGTATGTACACACAAATATGCATGTCAAGAGGAGGCTTAGGCTTTTAAGTTAGCTTAAAAAAGTGTAAACACAGTCTAAGAAACTAAGCAACAGCAAAAGGAGAAACTTGCTATTTTAAAAATTGTGCGCAAATGCAATTTTTTAAAGAGGGGAAGTAACTAAGTATGTGGGATTTGTAATTTATAAATATGAATAGAATATAGAGGGGTGAGTAACGTTTAGATATTGAAAAGAGAGGCAGTAAAACAACAAAAAAGTTAGTAAAGTTCAATCTTACTGCATGTTGCAGTGGTCTCTTGCCATTAACAGAGTTTGTATCTAGGCCTACTTTTTCAAGATTCTTCTCGGATTTCGAGAACATTTTCGTTTCAACAAAGGCGCGCAAATCTGCCATTTTAACGCGTTTCTTCTTCTCGCTGCCACGACGCTCCGGTGTCGGACTGGGCTCTTCTGCAATCAACAAGAAAACAAAAAAAAAAACGAAAAAAGGGGGGAAAATTAGTTGATAATCTACATAATTAACCACTTGCTTCGTAGCTTACCAACTAAGCATGCTGTTATTGATGGTTCTGGTATCTCGATATAGTCCTTTGCCACGGAGCTACTGGGACTATCGCGACTATTGCTACCCGGTCCTTGGTACAGGGAAATCTCAATTTGTGGTATGGGTAGCGAATTGGATCGCTTGCGTGGCTGATTCAAGGTTATGGCTGCCTCCTCACCAATTTCGCTTAAGCTACAGTTTACAAGTGATATTTAGCTATTGCGTATTTTATAGAGTTATGTTGTTTTTACCGATTGTACAAGTACTGTAAGCTCCAGAAAATACCCTCCTCCTGCCAATGCGAAATGAATAGACAACGCAGTACGGCCACGTCGAGGAATGTGGCCGCCGATACATCCACCCGCACACTGTCTGATTTATCCGATTCCGTCTCCTTCTCGACGGAGGCGCTGCGTTTCTCTTTTAACGATGCACCACGCATCAATTCTTGTTGATCGAATTCAAATTTCGTGGCTGGATTATCCTTGTCCCGTGAGTGTACAGATTGACGACTACCGCGGCGACTTTGCGACTGCTGTTGCTGCAGCAAACTGGCGTCGGCCTGTAGGAGAAATGTGTTGTTAGTATAGCGGGTTCATAAGAATATTTATTCGGAAATAAATATGCCTACCGTAAAAAATGAGTTGTCCATTAGATGTGGTGCGGAGGGTAGCCGAAAAATTACCACACGTTCATCTTCCACACTTGAGGCCTCCTCGGGTATGGTTTCGGGAAAGGCGAATTCTTTAGGCGAGGACACCCACGAATTCTTCAGGTAAGCATGCAATGATAGCACTTAGACTTGGCTGACATAGAAATATTTCATAAACTTACATCTTCATCTTGCCTTGTATGCTCCGATAGCTGACTCTGTGGAGAATCTGCTTTCGGCGAGGTTGCCACATCTACGTTGGACGATTGCTTACCTAAATTTGGTTATATAGAATTTGTGTTCGTGCTTATTAAAGTACTTAACTAATTATATACGCATTACACCTACGTCCGGGAAATACATCTGTGGATCCTTTCGGTGTGGGGGCACAAAGTAGATTACGCGCTTTTGGCTTTACAGGCGCGGTAAAGCAAGGCGCGCCCGGTGCCCGATTATCCCACATACCTTGCCACAACTTTATGCCATTTTCTAAGCGGAAATTTTGGAAATCTGACTCTTTCAAGTGATGTATAATGGGTGCGAACAAATAAACGAAGAGCTAGGTGAAGTAAAAAAGTAATATTTTCACAACATTATGAAATAATAGAGATATATTTATTGTACCGTTATTGTGGGCACGGAAAACAAATATTGCTCTATCGATTTCTGCTTGGGTGAATCATCACCCAAAATTTCATTGCCTCCCTCGTCATCAGCACATTCCTCGGCGGCATAGAGCAATATCCATTGCATAGTATAGAGTAATTTCGTTTCGACTGGCCCGATCGCTTGCATATCCTTGACGCGATTGTGCAACAAAGCGGCAACACAGTGCATTACGTGTGGCAGCGCTGCTTGCAACAGACGCCAGCGTGGTATGGCTCCCAATGCTTTGGTGAGCGGTGGCGACAAGCCGAATTGAATGTTTTGGACGAGTACTTTTTCAAAGGACTACAATGTTGGAAAGGATGCGAGAGAGGGATGTTTTGCGAATGTATACTTTCAAAATTAAGTAATTCTATATAAATTCATTACTAAGAGTGCCCCCATTTAAAGTTTTCGTACATCAAAATACATATACAATAATAGCAGCGAGATGTAGTACAAAGTTTTGACTTTTTATTATTTGTTTGTTTTTATCTTATTCTAAAAATGTAGTTCGTAGTACAAAAAACAACATTTGACTTAAGATTTCAAACTTTGTAAAAATATAAATAAATTCCAAAAATTCATAAAATTTTCAAACTTTTTAAATTTCTTGATGAGTAGGACGTCAAAAAAGCTCGGCCAACTACACTGAAAATGTTCAAGAATATTATCGACAATCCATTTTCGGGTCAGTATTTAGAAGAGCTTAGTTAAAGATTTATGGAACACAGAGAACTACTGTCCAAGATACAAAACGTAATTCCAGAACTTATTAAAGAAGAATTAGGCAAAACCGTCGATATCTTTCGGACGGCGATCCGGAATTTGGTGAATACTTAAAATTGTGCAAGAAGTTGAGGAAGAGGTAATCACGATTATGATGCTATTGAAAGACTCATTCCCATAAAAAATTAAAAGCCCACTAAAAATTATTTTCTGGTTTCATGTTTTTTGCTAAGATAACTAACTTAAATTGCCTTATTCACAATTAGTTATAGCCAACGAGGAACATTTATTTGTTATGTATTATAAAAGCTAAATATTTTCTGAACCCGTCCCTGCTATGGTGTACTACTCGTAAAATAAACGGGTTAAGTAAGTAATCAGCTTTACTTTTATATTTGCTGACATTCAGCCGTCATACCTATGTAAACAATATTGCTTATTGAAGATTTTAGTGAGCTGTGTTGCTTTTTCGACAAATTTGCATAGGATTTAGGGGGATATCAAACAATTTAAAGTTCGGAACGTTGCCATTTTCTTATATTTTGCGTTGATAATTTCATAAGGGCACATGTGTTTTTTTTTTAAATGTTTAACTATTTGTGAAAAGTGAAACAAAACGTATGATGACACAAAATTGAATTAGATAACGTATTATTTATATGCAAATTTTTAATTTGAAAAGTGAATTTATGTAATGAATTTAAATTCGAAAGTTATTATTCACATTTTAAAATAATTTCAACATGACAAATAAAATGATTATTTTTTTCCATTTAGCATTAACAAATAAATCACTTCTTTATTTTCTACTTTCTAATGTACAAGATGTTTTTGTTGGCCTGGTGCCACCATCTTCAATGAATTCGTCTTGCTGATTCCAATAGTTTAAGCTTACGACTCTCGAAATACTGCGGCGGTAACAGTTTTTTTTGGCAACTATTCAAATTTAAAACTTTTCTAAAATACCACGACCTACAAAAGTATCATACAACCCCTGTTTCAAGCCAGGAATTGTAGTCCTCATTATTTAGATATTTAAATGTAAAATCGACCATCGGAGCCGATTGGGTAGCGGACCAGATTATAAACCCATGATGAGCGTGTATCTACATGTTTGGAACAACAACAAGATGTACCCCACAAATTGGAGGAGGAGCTCGGCCAACAATCTAACAAATACATAAATGTTGTTTTGTTTTCAAACATACTCACATTCTTCATTACATTTGTTTAGTTTGAGAAACAAGAAGCAATACAATATGATAGAATAAGAAATTTTTATCACTTTCGTACTCAAATGGGAAAAATCTCTTTTAAATACCGCTCGATCTCCAACAAAAAAAGTTAAAGTACATGTTACATAATTACTCCATGGAAATTACCAGATAATTATATCTTTTTCTTTCTTTTCAATTTGAAAATCGAATTCTACTACACAAACCGACTTATTGTTTCGAAGACATATTCAGCGTGGTTAAGAATCTGATTGCTGTTAAAATCAGAATTGAAATCAAGAAAAATTGCATGTTGACAGATTGCATGATATCTGATCGCACCGGTTTCTTTCTCAAATCAGAATTGGCATCAGTTATAGGCGTCACAGAAATCGATTTTATCGACTCTCCTTCAGAGAGAAACCGACGAGATGATCGCTGCCAGAATGTAAGGAGTTGTTTTCTTTGATGGTCCGTTTTAAATTTTTTTATATTGAAATGTAAGTAAATGTGATAATTGACGATATTTACGTATAGATCCTGCGAAAATGCGATGGCACATCAACATTTTTATCATTTTTTTACATCAAAGCATTGTCTTACAAAAACCACATGAATCCAAATTTAAAGTTTTATGCAAAAAATAGAACAATTGAACCTCAACTACAAAAATTTTTGGTATGCAATTTTATAGCTTATTAAAATGTAGTATAATAAAGTGCAAGTTAAAATCTGTTGAAAAATTCTGTTTATTAATTTTTAATTTTTTTTTATTTTTTTCCTTGGCGGTGTTCCGCATTTTCTGCGTATAAAAAAAGAGGAAAATAATCAAAACTGGCCAAATGGTTGGTGCGATGTCATTTGTGCGGGCTGTGTCTGCTTTTGAGGTAAAGCCCAAAAATACAATATAAACGTAAATATTTTTGCAATTCATGGATGAAAATTCAGATCTATCGAAATGATTTACAGAAAGGGATACATTTGCAGTGAAATCATTGTTAGTAGTCTACGACGTTTTCATTGGATTAGTTAAAAATAAACATTCCGGCGGATTTCGACAGCTTTAAGGGTTTCAAAGGGCTTCTGAATATTTTTCGTTTCACCTTTTCAAAAGTTTCCTTCTCCATTAAGAAAAAAAGCTATCATTGCGGAGTTCATTGCGCTTTTTTTAATAAAGTACGAGTCTTTAACCACAATGGTAGATGCAGGCAAAATTGCCAAAATGTAAACTCTTCTTCTTTGTTATTTTTCTTAATTATTAGTAGATACAAAAATCGATTTTCAGCTCTTACTTGCAATTCGCAACATTCCTTGGGCCATGAAATGCTGTAAGTTAGGTTGTTAAAAATAGTGGTCGGAAAATGTCAGTAAAATTATTTTTTGTATTTTATCCTGATATCAACTTTATAAATGGTGCCTACAATTCACAGAACGGACCGATTCGAAAAATTCACTTATAATAAGGGCACTCTTAGCATAAACTCATATTTATTACCTTGCAAGCTTCTTTCGATTCCTTTTTAGTGAATTGCATTCAGAAAGAAAATAAATTTATTAGTTTTAAGAATTAATTTTTAGTTGTAAACAGAGGTGAGATTTTAATCGCAACCAAAATCTAAATCTAAATACATATGTATGAGTAAAAGAACGTCTACTTGTACAATTAATTAGAAAAATTCCATGCTAAATAAAAATGTTATAAAAGTAGTAAGCTAAAATAACTAGGTTACTATACATATTCACAAATCCATTTAAAAAGTGAAATAAATACCTGTTTATCACTTCTTGTACGGTAAGGATTACATATATGTTTAAGTACATATATTTTTTTTTGTTTAATATAACTGCATACATACGTAAGCATATTGTATTTACATGCAAACAAAAACTTATCTGAAACACCTTAAAAACAATGTATGAACTATAGAGGCCATTTTGCTATAAATTAATTTCTTTTATTCAATAATTTAATAGCTTGCTATTTTACACTTCTTTCCCTAGTACATGTTTTATAGTATGAATAGTTTCTACTGCAGCTTTCTTTGGGTTATCTGCCGCTAGCATGGTGCACACATCAGGCAAAAGCACTCGTCAAATCACTATATAACCCAAACCCATTTCAAACCCATCTCATAGATGACTAGATACGTAACTCTCTCATTTTATATGAGAGCGCACCCCGGAACTACTTTGCGCACTTGGCAGACTGCCAATCTCTGGGCTGCTGAACAGTTGATAGATGAAATGGCGAGCTGCCAGAAAAGAGGTGCCAAAAATATTGGGTATGGGAATAAGTTTCCGCCCTCGTAAAAGAGGTGTCGCTGCTGATACTATTTTTGTGATCGCTCTGGTGATTTGAAGGTGTATTTGTGAGGACTTGATCGCAGTGGTTTACATTCGTTTGAAGCGTAAGTATCCTATTTTATCAGACGTCAAAAATGTCTACATTCGTCCCGAAAAAACAGGATTTGCGGGAGTCATGCTTCATTATTACGTTTTATGAAAAGTGTACTTGAAACGTGTCGTCTACATCAAATACAATTTCCAACGTGGCAATTTCGACGTGAGAATAAAGATCGCGAAGGTGCACCGAAAAAATTCGAAGATACTCTTCTCTAATACAACAATTATTGGATGAAGATGTAGTATGTCAAACTCTTGATGATATGTCTAAAGAGTTGGATGTTGACAGATTAACCGTGGGTCAAGAAGGCAGGTAACTGCGTGCCACATCAATTGAAGGAGAGAGATATCGAGAGACGTTTGTTGACGTGTGAACGGCAGAACGTGCTTTTCGAACGGCAGTTTTTCTGCATAGCAGAAATTCTTACTAAAAGGGCCTACTTGAATTACGAAGTGATCACTTCTTTACTCTGATGATGGAATTAGCGTAGATATTTACTCCTAGAGCAGAGTATGACATTTTTGCACGGATATAATCTTTTCCACGTTTATGGGCGGACCTGTAATATGACATGCAAGATCGTCAGATTTAAACCTTCTAGATTCCCGTTTTTGATGATATTTAATACGAGTATTAGTGTAGGGTAATTTTGTAAGTGATCTTGAAGAGCTGCAGCTATCAACAGCTAATTTATCAAAAATTATATCAAATTCGATCCTCTGAGTGGGATTTTTGAAAAAGCTCGAGTATCTTTCGGACAAAGATGTTATAACTGCTTGAAAATAGGGGAAGCAAATTTTAACATCCTGTGTAGCTTCCCTTTTTGTCCTCGTAACCTTTGCTTAGTACAAGCAGACCAAGTAGAGTTGCATTTTTTTCTATTCTTTTTGTGTGTACTCGGCGCATCAACACCGACTAAAATTGTACAAATAAAACCAGGCTCTGTCTTTTATTTCAATTCAGTTTTTATTCGCCGGAATGTGATTAGTTCGAGTGATGATACCGTCAGGTTAGGTAGAGTGAAAAGAGTGAGGGGTAATAATAATTGAAGGCATACAAACAAATGTAGATATAAATATACATAGGCAAGGCATAGGAGTGTAGGAATTGAGATATTATAATATAAATATGAAGTAGAACAATGCTAATATTTAATAAATAAGAGTACAATAATTAAGAGTGTAATAAAGTTCTACATCGTAGTATCATTTGTTATTTCCATTTTAAATAGATTTATTTAGTAGCGAAATCACCGCATAAATACTCGGGTAAGTCGCGAATACGCTGTTTACTGGTAAACGGTGTGGTAGCAATAATCTACATCTTATGCCTTCGTTAACAAAAAGGAAATAAAAGTTAAGTAGGAGGCTAAGTAATGGTCACTACCCGGTGTCTACTGAAATCATTAGCTTCGCACTACTTACTCGTACTCGGGAGTACTTAACGCAACAGCCAGATAATAGTAATGAAAAATTCATGCTTTACGAAAATTCAACCGAAAGTGATTTTAAAGTAACTCGTCTAAGAAAAGAATGCATTGAAATGTATTTTCACAGCTTTAAAAACTACTTTTGTACGTACACATATGTATGTGTGTTAACTTACATGATGTCCTGGTGCATTTTGACAAAACTACATCAAATATGAGTATGTATCACAAGAATAACACATTATTTATGATGAATTTCAATTGTCGTTGTTTTTGTTTGATTTTGTGATGCATTCAAGATTAGAATAATAGAGCAAAAAAAGAATACAATTTGTTTTGTACAATTTAAATAAATACATACATTTGTAATAAAGTGTAAGCAATTATATAATACGAGAAATACGAAGTGGTTAAAAAAAAGTTAGAAGAAAGTGAGAGAGAAAGAGAGAGAGAGAAAGATACCAAACACAGACAAAACATATATGCTTGTAGATACATAAGGCGCCTTCGATTCGCCAAGCGTTAGCGAGTGGTGAACAGATGAAGCAACTGGTGCAAATAAACGTACGTTGGTAGCACTGCTAAAAATCCCGTTCATAGGAAACCATTTGTTGCTTCAACTTGTTACTTGTGATGTTCGTGCTTTGTCAACACGCTTTGTGTTCTCGTTCTTCTCAATGTTGTTATTGAGTGTAGACCACAAACTAACAATTGCACGGTTTATAAACACGACGGATAACACCAAAAGAGAGTTCGCTAAGTTGAAGCAACAAAATTTGCTCAATATAAATGCAGATTAATGAAATTTGCCTATTATCAGAAGAGAGATTTGATAGCATTGGAAATAGTGAGTTATACTGGTTTTAAAAAATATAACCTATTTGCTAGCGATGAATCTTACTCGATAACTTTGTTGCTGCTTTCACATGCAAATTTTTGTCAAGCGAGTAGGGCCCAAACGTAGCGAGCAGAGAAGTGGCGAACCGAAGGCGCCTATAGACGTATATCCGTATGTATTAAGCTTTACTTAAAAATACAGGGTGGTCCATATAGTAGATTTTCTTTAAGCATATGTTATTTTGACAGTGACAGCTCTTTCCCGGAGAAAATCGTGGCACAAAAGCAGTAAGTATCATGCTTCCACGACACAAAATCGCTTTATCCTAGAGCAACATTGGGAAATGTTGTATGCTTTTTTTTCGAAAGTCCCAAAGTCTTAAATGTGATATCGGCCGCCGTAACCGAATAGTTTGTGTGTGACCAACATTCGGAAGTGCATGGTTTCGAAACGCCGGGCATGAAACATAAACAGAAAGAGCACGTTTTTTCTAATAGCGGCTGCCCCTCGGCGGGCAATGGCAAGCCTCCTAGTGTATTACCTGAAAAGAACCTCTTAGTAACCTCCTAGTGTATTTCCATCTGCTGCTCAGAGTCAGTATAAGCATCATCATATTAAGGAACAGGAATCATAAATAGAAGGACAACTGCTCGACGTTTATTGGTATAACTTTTGACAAAGCGCATTTTCATCACGGCGGCTATGCTAACAAACAAAACTAACGCACCTGGGGATCGGAAAATACATTCGCCGAGAGAGGGAGTTTAGTACAAATTTTAGAGCGCATTTGACATCATTGGCTTATTTTTCTTTCAAAATGTTGTTGGAAATGCCATTTCACTAAATGGTGAGTGCTACAGAATCATTGCTAAACAATTTCTTGTGGACGAAAATTGAATGGACATGGACGATCGTTGATTCAAGTAGGATGGCGCGCGCCATGCCACAGTTGATCTATTTTCGTGCCAAGTTCGGTAATTCTGTTATCAGCCATCTCGGCAATGCCAGTCGGAACTGCGTTTCCCCGCCGTAAGACTTGTTTTATCGGGAGCCATGATTAACCGATCTTATGCGAACAATCCATTAACGATTCACGCTGTTTGGGGGAATACGAGTATCGAGCAAGTCATTCAGAAACCATCACCAAGGCTAACAGGATGCGGCACTGTGAAGCCAGTCGAGGCAGCCACATGAATGAAATCATGTTCTATATTTAATGGCAATGTTTGCTCTTTCGAATAAACCAATAATATACTGATAGAAATTGATTTTTTTTATTTTAAAAAATAAACCACTGTATGAACCATCTGCATATGCGTGAATTAAAGATACGCTGAATTCACTTATAGATTTATGCCACTTTAGTCAATTTATCACTTCAAATAAATTTTTCTTAACTTTTGCTTCAACATTTATAGCGTTTATTTACAGCTCAAAATTTTTGCGAATTTTTAGTTTTTCATATTTACAGGTGCTCAGATTGACTTTTCGACGCAAATGTGTAGCCTTTTTTGTCTGGTAATTAACCAATCTGTGAAACAGCTAAAGTGCGAGGTCTTCATTGTTGATTTTGATTTTCGACATTTATTTAATTATATTTATTTTGCCACTTCTTTTACATATAACAATTAAAATTTTGTTTGGTTTTTAATTTATGCTTCTCAAAAAATAAATTATATTAATTCAGAAACTCACCATACAACTAGCTTCATGGAGTTTGCCCAATTTCGGCCTTATAAAAGGGGCAATCTGACGCCACAGAAAGGTCTGCACTGATACCGGCAGACCAAGATCCTGCATACCATCATCCTGGTCGATGTCATATTCTTCATTGTTATTTATGTGTAAGTTATTGTTCGTTGTACTTGTTGTAACCATTGTGTTCGGGGCACTCTTTCTTACTACATACGAGTACACTGATTTAATGGTGGTTGAGGCTAAAGGCGCTCAGTGGCATATTTTTGTAAGCTGTGAATAAGTAAAAAATGCATTGTCTTCACAAAAAACTTATATTGGGGTAGTAAGATTGTAATTTATTACTTTTCTCAAATACACTAGATATGTATGAATGTTTGATTTGTTTTGATTATTTTAATGTTTCGAATTTTCCATCTTATAGCTGCCACTTTAAATATATTTTAGAAGCGAGTTTCATTATATAAGTCTATATTTTCATTTAACATCGAGCGGCAACATTTTTGACACATTTTGCAAATTTATTTCCGATTAGGGATATGCGAAATTCCTCATGTTGCCAAAAATGCAATTTGAGAAGAAAAGAAATTGAAAAAAGCGTTTGAGCCAAATGAGTGAATATTATATTATTTGTTTACTTCAAACTTCAGTTTTCAACCATAATTCATGATCACTCAACGGTAAGCTTTCGTGCATCATTTTTTATCTTCTATTTGTTTTTTTTTTTTCTTGGACCTTGGATAGAGCCCTATCCTCTATCCTCAAGTGATCCTTTGATACCAGGGTAGCCCTGTTCACCGAAGAGTCCCGCTCCGTAAGGGACTGTCGCTTTTGATATGCAATCGCCAGCACTACTTAACATATAGCCAACAACGGTTTCTGTTCTAACCGTTGCGCTCAAACCGGGTCCGGTGACCGGATGGTAGACAGTTGGCAAATTAGCGTCATATTTTTTGCAGCTGCCTTGATTCATGCGTAATTCAAGGGTTCTTCGAATATTGGTGTTTTGTCTCAGAACACACTGAGATATTTAATGGTAGACGGACGAAATGATCGCCTGTTCTGAAGGGCACCTCTTCCGTTTGCTTCTTACTCGACACGAGCATTGCTTCTGTTTTTGTTTTTGCTCGGCCGGTTCGGGTCCCGACTACTTAGTCAATCTTTAACTAAATTGACAGATGTGGGGACAAAGCTGTTTGCGTTAAATTTCAACCAATTTGGTATTGTCAGCTGCGCAGTAGCACTAATGCATACATCATGGGCCAAATACAGGATCCGGCACTCGAAGTGTAATCAACTGCAGACCGCTCGCGCAGCTGATGCACAGACATCGGCAGTCTGTTAGTTGACACGTGAGATGGTGAAGAAGCGACTTGAGCGAAACCCCCGAAGTGAAGCGAAGTGATTCGCTTCGCCGAAAGCGGTCAATTTCCAAACATTGAGTTTTCTGACGAGAAAATGTTTCAAATTGAGCAATTCGTTAACTCCCAAAACCATGGGACTTATTTGACCGACCGTTCATACGAGAATTTGAGTCATCGATTGGCCACCAGGAGGCAGCACCCGCCACTGGTAATGGTTTGGGCCGCAGTACCGCAGATGAGCGTTCTCCAACCGTTTTCATAGAGCCTGGCCTCAAGGTAAGTGCGAAATATTATCGGGAAAGTATTCCGGAGGTTGCTTTGAAGTCGTGAGAAGACAAACATTTCGGTGGCAGAAAATGGACGTTTCAACAGGACTCAGCATCGTCTCACAAAGCTCGAGTTAATCAAGAATGGCTAAAAAACAAGGTTTCGAACTTCATAACGTACACACAATGACTCTAAAATTGACCAGACGCGAGTGGGCCAAAATATCTGAAAGTCACATTCGGGTAGCATTCGATTTGTTTCTGAACGGTCTCAAGGCCATAGTCAAGGTAAAAGGTGGACATATTGAGCGAAAGTAAATCGAAAACCTTTTTTTACATGTCTATGATATTTGAAAACTCTCCTATGTACAGGCAAAATAAAAATGTTTGTATATCTTAATACATCTCAACTTCACTAGAAATCTATTCGTTGTGAAGGAGTTTTAGAAAGCCGATTTCGAGTATTGGGACGCGGGCAAATAGTGGTGAGCAAAGATCGGGTAAACCGCGAATATTATGTGGACATGTGTTTGGTGAACTTGGAAGAGACTCGTTCACTGTGAGCTGTTAATATCACACTGAACAATTAATTTGGGTCTCTGCTATCAACAACTGACCAGATTTATTCAGCTTTTCAATCACAAGCGATCTGGGTTGCCGAATAAGAAGGTTGTTGTGCTCCATTAACATAATGCCAGGTCGCACACATCTTTAACGATGCAGGAAAAGAGAAAAAGTAACAACAAAATGAACATCTTCTGGTAGTACAAAATTGGCCTCACGAGAAGCATGTGCAGATGAGATCTCCACCAACTTTGTTACGAGTAGAGACAAGGACTTCAGAAGTCGGGGAATTATGAAATTTCCTTCAAAATGGGCTAAAAGTGTGCCATTAAATGGTGCATACCATATTTTAAATAAATCGCATGACACAGTTACGAGTAAATTTCGTTGTGTAAATTAAGGGGGGCTCGGAGCTATTTACTTGATCTGGGTTCCCATTGAAGACAACGCACTAATCAGGGAGAATTCAAAGAAGATGTGCTCGGTAGATCAACAACAACATAAGTCAAGATTGCAATGAGAGTATAAGCAAATAAGCAAGGCAGCAGCAAGGGAGTAGGTCATATTAGGCCTGTGCACTAAAATCGGGTGGTACATGAGAACTATCGATATCGATAACTCTGGTTTGACAGCCGAGAATGGCAAACTGTGTCGACATTTCTGTTCAGTAAGGTTTTGCAAGTCATCACGCATCGTTTAATGCCAGAACATCGCTTCCAAATTCTGAATATGTACTTAAAAAAAAATAAATCTGTGAAGTTGATAGAGCACTAGCGGCATCACCGGTCCATATTTCTTTCGAAATGAGGAAGGAGCTGTCGTTATGGTGAATGGGGAACGCTATCGGCCCAAGTTGACTGAATTTATCTTTCCCAAAATTAGATGGCTCAAATTGCCATTCAGCTCTCTTAAAAAAACGATTTATTGCAATATTCAAGCCACCATTGAGGCCATACGGCCAAAATTAAACTGATCGAACTCGAAGCTGCGGCAGACATATACCGGATATCATATACAAGAAATAAATGCCATGAAAATATCAACCAGATTATATGAAAAAACTTCATTCCAATAATAATTCTCTTCAATATTATTATTTTAAATTCTCAAGCTCTTAAACAAAAACGCTCGATATATGAGATGTTTTTGTATTTGAAACGCAATGAAGGTGACCCTTTTTAAAGAAAATCGGTGAATATGAAAGATGAGCTCTTTAAAATAATATCGTATTAATGCAAAGCGATCTCCATTCGAGTATAAACCACATCGAAATGTAAATGTAATGTGAAAAAAAAATAAAAAAAATTGTTATTATGATACATAAAAAATTGTGTATGTACGAATTGCACTATAATTGCTAAATGACCGCAAAGAACTAAATTCCACCACACGCCCCTCGTCCAAAGCATCGCAGCCTAGAACCCTTAAGCAGGCATACTTGTATAAATAGCAGAAATAACAGCCAACTGTTGCCCGTGGCTCACATGCAAATTCCAGAAATACCAAACAGTTACGTGAAATGGGTGAAGAGGGTTTCATTTGAATTGCGCTCGTAAATCAACAGTTGGCAACAGGTGTTCGCGTGCGTCGACTCAACTCACAAGCGTCCATAATAAAATACTCATAAGCCGTGTATGCAAGTCGCATGCGAAAAAAATTGTGTGTGTGTCTTTGTTTACTATGTTTGCATGAATTTCAACCCTGAGTTGAGTTTTGTTTGGATTTCATTGATAAGCCTTAAACAGCCGGTCAGCCGGCCAGTCAATGACTGATAATCAGCTGTTTGCTTTGTTGTTGTTGTTCAGCATTGCTCCACTTTTGACTTGGACGCAGACTCCGCATCTCGGTGGCGTTTGCTCCGCGTATACAGACAAAATTCAGTATCACATTATAGAGGTCGCTGAGGTAAGATGAAAAATGTTTTTTTTTCGTAGCATTTTTCACTGAAAATTTTCACATCTTACATAACCGTCTGAAATTTTCACTAAATTTCCACAAAAGTGCACAATTTTCCTTATCTACACGCACAAAATCGTTATCACTTGTCGCGGTTCTAATTGAATTTAAGTGTGGCGCACCCATAAAGCCAATAAAATACCAGCACTTGTAGTTAGACGCCAGCGTGGAAAAAAGGGTTTGGCCAGTTACATTTGTGCACTTTAATTTTTGTTATTTCATTTGCGCGTTCTTCAATTTGCACTCAATTAAAGGCGATAACTTAATTGCTTCTTTGTGTTGAGTAAATTTACGGGCAAAAAGACTGAAAATTGCTGTGTTAAATGCTTCAATTGCAATCGAAATTTGTTGCATGATATTTTTTTTAATATAGCAAATATTTAGTATGGACGTACTGTTTACCGTGATTCAAATGTTGACGGTTTGGTGGTTCAGATGCGACTAACTGTTATTTCAGCCAGGAAGAGTACGACAAGTGACAAGTGTGTTTACGCGAAATTAGGACATCTAGTGTGAAAATACAGGATGCGCATGTGAAGAGGGAGGTAGATAATTTTGGGAAACTAGTTGGTGCATAATTTATTTATGTAGTTTTTTGGAATTTGGTTATTAATTTCAATGGTGTTTCAAAAGTGAAATATGGTGCGTTAATTAAAAATATTTAAAAAATTTAGAACAAAAAAAAAAAAAAAATTATAAATTTTTAGAGCAAATATTGCGTAATACAAGATGACATAACGCGTGGGTCAGTGGGTGTTTATAAGGCTTGTCGATTATTAGATTGGCAAAAATTTTAGTAACTCACAATTTTAGTTAAGCAATTAAAATTTGAGGTCAATTAAAAAATAATTTGCTTGAGTAATTCAACCAAAAAGCAATGAAATTGAATAATCGAACTTTTGATCAATCATTTCCATGTGTGGTTTTATATATATAAAGTGTTTATTGATTAATTTTTTTTGTCATGCCATTTTTTTTTTTTGCTTGCCATGTTTTTATATAAATATAAAGTGTTGATTGATTTATTTTTTGTTTGTTTTTGTTTTACAATTTGAAGAGCAAACTTTAAGTAAGCGTGTGTGTAAAATTAACGGTTTTTTGCATAATCATTTTTAAAACTATTCAAGTATTGCCCGTTTTGAGTAATCAAAACTTTGGTTAATCGAATAATTGATTAACTGAGCAATAGATTATTAAGCCCTTAAACTCGATCAATAGAATAAGCTCACACCCCTAGTAAACAAAATATATATTAAAATAATTTATACAGGGACAATCTATTAGGTGTATCCCTATCAAATCAATGATAGGCAACTTTAACCTAAACCGATGTAAAGATGTAAATGAGCATAATTTTAGAATTCAGAATCATCTAACAGGACATTGTAGATGATTCAATAGTTATCTTACTAACATGGGAACATAAATGAACTTGCAAGCTCTATAAGAAGACACAACTGTCAAACATGTTCTAGCATCATGCCTTGGCGCTGATGCATAAGCGGCACAAACACCTGGACACCAGAGGAGGAAATGAAACAGGGCAATAGTAGTTAGACAAATAGTACTAAACTTTATTGAGACAAATACATGCTCTGAATCCATTGTACCCCCAATAATCTCTCAGGTCGTGATGCTTAATCTCCTCATACCTATTAGTAATAATAATAAAAAACAAAAAGCAAGAAAATGACCAATTCGGACTATATATCCCCTCGAACATTTTAACAATATTTCATTTGGCCCGGTTATGAATTTTGGGAATCCAACAAACTTATTTAGTCATGGTTTCTAACATCACATGTACGGACGGAAATTTAGTCATAAAACATAAAAAGTGAGTTTGGTTCTATTCGATCTCGGTTATATCGGATCTGAATGAGGTGGGTGTTTGTCAAGCTTAGGAGGTTTTCGTTAAGCCATTATCGAGATACACGCATCTACTCAAAAATGGCCCCAGACATCGTATTTCTTTCTCTGATTTTTATCACTTTTACCACAATGAGTAATTTTGCTTCATTTATAACAGAAATACCACATTTATTCTTTTTTCAAAATTACCAAGCCCACCTTTATTATTTTGCGCTTTCGCCATTTTCAGTATCCAACTACCCTAGGCAAAGAGATTCTTTAAAATATATTAAACGATTACTCTCTTCATTCTGAGCATTTTGGTATATACATACATACATATAATACATATGTATATATCTACATCCATCTCGATTCATTTATGCTGTTATATACAATTCTTATGTGAATAAGATGATAAAACCATTCTGCAAAATTCGCTCGAGTATAAAAAAGCAATTGTGATAAAAATAGCTTTTAGCTCATACGTTCTTTTTCTTGATTGTTGCGGTAACCGATATTCAACCGAAAGAGGAACATTAAGACCCACTCCGTACTTTATAAAAAACTTATCATATATTCTCAAAGGATATGGAATTCTTCTTTGTATGTAAAAGATATTTCAACTTATTCTACTATGTTCTACTACAAATTCTGAACCGTAATAAGTTTTTGGGTACCAGTCTGGCCCATTTGACTTTTGAAAAAGAAAAGACAAGCCCTAGCTAATTTTATTCGATATCGTTTTTAGGATTGGCTGTTTACATTACTCCTGATGAAAAATAGCTTTACAAAAAAAAAAAACTAAAAAAATGGTCTTTCATCAAAAATTTTATTTGTTTTGAAATTTTAAATTGTAAACACCATTTTAGTCCATTAGCCTTTCCTTTAATAGAGATAGAGAGAGATTTGTTATACTCATAGTTGCTAAAATATACTTCAATTTCATGGTCCAGGCAGCCTTTCTCAGATTCATTCTAACATCCAAAAATAAAAGGTGGCACCAAATGTATCGCCCTATTGGAAAATTTATGATTTTTGCAAATGGTGTATGGTGTATGTCAAGCATATTTGACACTTGCGAACTAGACAGCTGCAATATTCAAAAAGAAAAGCAATGGATTTCCATGTGCATTTTATCTACAAATGCTGCATACTCGGTTTTTCAATTTCTCATCAGTTTAATTTTTAAAAGACATTAAAGTTTCGAAGGACTAAATTTTCACAAAATAGTTTTAAATACTTATATTCATTCCATAATATTAATATTAATAGTAAATGAAAGAATATATATTCAGTTGGTAAGAAACATTTTTTTAGTTTTCAAATTTGCTCATCTTGAGAAAAAAGTTGAACTTCGAGGTAAACAAAAATACTTGAACATTTCTTCTATGAAATAATGTAAACGCAATGGATACCAAAAAAAAAAAAGTACAAAGAAAAAATCGTTCTATATCTAGATATCCCCACTTTCGTTTGACATTCATAATACTATCAATACCTTCCTATAGGTGAGTATTTAAAACAATTTAGTTCTTAAAAATTGAAATCGGTGAGAAATGAAAAATTTAGTATGCAGCATTACTTTATAAGCTCTATAGATTCACGAATAATATTTTTCTAAAATAAATAATTGAAACTAAAAACAATTAAGTTAATAGTTAAAACTTGACAATATGTGAAGCTTTTATAATAATTGCCGAAGATATATAAAAAATAGGAGATTTAAATGGCTCAGCCCCCAGTGATCTCGTTTTTTTTAAACATAAATAAAAAAAAATGAAAAACATATCCGCAAACTACATGTTCAAGTATATTATTCGCTGAAATATGTACGCACGTATGCACATATGTATGCATGTATTCGAAAATAATTGAGCGATGTTATGAAATACTCTAGAATGCTATATTTTTGCACTTTTTTCGAATGTGTTTTGAATGTTTTCGTCGTAAGGAAAGAAGATTTGGCACATACAGTGTTGGGTTACTGTAGAAATAATTTTGAAGTGTACATATACAAAATATACTAAATTCATATTTTTGAGGCAGCATTTATTTATGTGAGCCATATGCTCCATTGGGAGATAAGGGAAACGATGATAATGATGATGATGATGGAAGGAAGAAATATTAACAAAATATACCAAACTCATATTTTTGAGGCATTTTGAGATAAAGGAAACAATGAGAATGATATATTTATGGAAGGAAGAAATATTAACAACAAACTTCAGTAACTAACTATAAAAGAAGTGGCTACATATCTAAATACGCATGCCGTAAATATATTCTCGAACAGCCAGGCGGCCATTAAATCAACGAATGTGGCTATACAAAGATAGAAGGTTGCACAGGAATGATGGGCAGCCCTAAATGATAGAAGTGTCGTATTCAAGGTCAGCCCCTTTTGGTTTCCAGGGCACAGAGATATTGCGGGAAATTGTAAAGCCGATGAGCTACCCAGGAAAGGTACTGCTCCTCAACTGCTCAGTGATAAAAGTATGATACCACTGGCATACCTTTGGCCACAAGTAAACTAATAATCAAAAACAACATTATCTAAGAGGCCAATAGCTCATGGAGAGATGAAGATACATATCGCACCCTAAATACAAAAGGGTCACAACTCAAAATTTTCCACACTCGAGCTTGACTTGTTTACAGTAGCTCAGAAAACAAACTATGTGACATATCACGCTGAAATTTGCCATGTAAGCTTATAACAGACCTACCAAAACACAAAAAATTTATTTTTGCCATATGTCATCCGCGGACCGTTTTATAGATAACGTCTCGTTCATATTTGAGCAGAAGTACATTTTGAGTTGTGACCCTTTTGTATTTAGGGTGCGATATGTAACAGCTAGGCTACTATGGCCGCAAATAAACAAGAAAAAGACAAAGGAGTTGCTTGGCCTCTCAAGAGATGATATCTCGGTGGTCGCGGTTTGTGTCACCAGTCATTGACTATTTGGCAGGCATTGCTTGAGACTAGGAGTATTCTCCCATGAATATTGTAAAAGCTGAGGAAGAGGAAGAAACAGTTGAGCACTTTCTTTGCAATTGTCTAGCCTTAGCTAAAGTCAGAGCAGGTTGTCTGGGTAAAAACTTTTTCAATTCTCTTGCTGAACTGTCTGGCGTGGGTAGACCAATTCTGCGCTTCATAAGAGCCTCAAAATGGTTTCATGTCGATAAATAAACAATGTTTCCGTGTCGCACAGTGGTATCAAAACGGACCTGTAAGGTCTAAGTGAGTTGGTCGTAAGGACCGACTACTACCATAATCTAACCTTACTTCAGTACTGCAATATGAACAGGAACTGAACCTTTACAACGATAATAAGTAGAATACAAATATCAAATAGTACATAAATATCCATAAAATCAGTGGAAAGAATATCAAGTCAATAAGATTGCATACTAGACTACGATATATGTAAGCATGCAGATAGCAAAACTCCTACTACAATAGTTTGCAAGAGGTAATGATAGTATGAATACAGTTTACTCTTGAAGTTACTCTCACTTAGGTTGAGGGGAATTGAAGCTGGAACAGAGTTTCATATATGAACAGCATTCACGAAAAAAAGTCTTGCACTTTTTGAAAGATATTTTCTCATAATATCATTTCTCAGCCAGTGCTTATTGAACATGTATCGTATTTACAGTGTGACATTTAAAACTCGATGTTTTTAAAAAATTTATCCCAACATTTAAAACATTCCAACAATACAAACGAATATAATAAAATTTTTCTCGAAACCATAAGAAACCTTGGGAGATTATTTTTATCGACTGGCTCAAAAACCGACGCTTGCCCAATGCTTGGAGTCATAAATGTAAAAGGTGTTCCTACCTCTGTGGGGACTTGTCCAATATGTTATTGAATCTTTATAAGCGAAGCAGCTGCACTGCTCGAAGAATACAATTTTAATTCATATAGGCACAATCAAAATAATGTGGGTTCCTGCGGACGCTGATTCCATGAAAAACCTGATGGTAGAGCAAAAGAGGCTAATAAAGAACCACTACACACATTGAATTATATCACTGCAAATTTGGAGAAACAACATGCCGCAGATAACGTTTGATGAATTTGAATAGAATGTGTATAAGCATCCTTACAAAAACTTTAATCCTTCCTAATAAATATTTTTCCTCCATCTTCATCTTGTCACGAAATAAAAATCTTTACTCTACTGAGAATTGTTTACTCACTCATGACACATGCTCACTTGAGCAGCGGCTCTATTTATAATACGATAGAATAGAAAAGTATAGTTCCTCGATTTGAAGCTCGAGATATTTTGCTTTACTTATTACTTTACTTATTATTATTATTTTGCTTTAATTAATTAATTATTAAGGGAACTATTTTATTTTAAATGATATTGCGGTTTTCACAGATTTTTTCCTTATAGTTTATTTGTTGCTAAAATGTATTAATTTCTGTAATAAAAAATAAAATTTTTTGTAATGTTTGAATAATTTATGATTTTATTATTTAAATTGAATAATTAAATAAATTGTCGTTCCGTTACCCGACCATGACGAGGTGAGAATAGCAATATCACGGCTAAAGAACAACAAAGCCGCGGGCGCCGACGGACTGCCGGCTGAGCTATTCAAACATGGCGGCGAGGAGCTGGTAAGGTGCATGCATCAGCTCCTATGCAGAATATGGTCGGATGAAAGCATGCCTGCCGATTGGAATTTAAGTGTGCTCTGCCCAATCCATAAGAAGGGCGATCCTGCAATTTGTGCCAATTACCGCGGGATTAGTCTTCTAAATATCGCCTATAAGGTTCTAGCGAGCGTATTGTGTGAAAGGCTGAAGCCCACCGTCAACCAACTGATTGGACCTTATCAGTGTGGCTTCAGACCTGGAAAGTCTACCATCGACCAAATATTCACAATACGCCAAATCTTGGAAAAGACCCATGAAAGGAGAATCGACACACACCATCTTTTCGTCGACTTCAAAGCTGCATTCGACAGTACGGAAAGGAGTTACCTGTATGCCGCTATGTCTGAATTTGGTATCCCCGCAAAACTAATACGGCTATGTAAGATGACGTTGCTGAACACCAGCAGCGCCGTCAGAATTGGGAAGGACCTCTCCGAGCCGTTTGATACCAAACGAGGTTTCAGACAGGGTGACTCGCTGTCGTGTGACTTCTTTAACCTGATGTTGGAGAGCATCGTACGAGCCGCAGAACTTAATCGCTCAGGCACAATTTTTTATAAGAGCGTACAATTGCTGGCGTATGCCGATGATATTGACATCATCGGCCTTAACAACCGCGCTGTTAGTTCTGCCTTCTCCAAACTGGATAAAGAGGCAAAGCGAATGGGTTTGGTGGTGAACGAGGACAAAACGAAGTACCTCCTGTCTTCAAACAAACAGTCGGCGCACTCGCGTATCGGCACCCACGTCACTGTTGACAGTTATAATTTCGAGGTTGTAAAAGACTTCGTGTATTTAGGAACCAGCATTAACACCGATAACAATGTCAGCCTTGAAATCCAACGTAGAATCTCTCTTGCCAACAAGTGCTACTTTGGACTAAGTAGGCAATTGAGCAGTAAAGTCCTCTCTCGACGAACAAAATTAACACTCTACAAGACTCTCATCATGCCCGTCCTAACGTATGGCGCAGAAGCTTGGACGATGACAACATCCGATGAAGCGACGCTTGGAGTGTTCGAGAGAAAGATTCTGCGTAAGATTTTTGGACCTTTGCACGTTGGCAACGGCGAATATCGCAGACGATGGAACGATGAGCTGTATGAGCTTTACGACGACATAGGCATAGCGCAGCGAATAAAGATCCAGCGGCTTCGTTGGCTGGGTCATGTCGTCCGAATGGATACAAACGCTCCGGCTTTGAAAGTATTCGATGCGGTACCAGCTGGTGGTAGCAGAGGAAGAGGAAGGCCTCCTCTGCGTTGGAAAGATCAGGTGGAGAAGGACTTGGCTTCACTTGGTGTGTCCAATTGGCGCCGGTTAGCACGAGAAAGAAACGACTGGCGCGCTTTGTTAATCTCGGCCAAAATCGCGTAAGCGGTTATCGCGCCAATTAAGAAGAAGAAGAATTAAATAAATAACTAAAACTTGTTGTTGTTGCATATGAAAATACAACTGATAGATAAACAGCGGAAACTTTATTCAATTTCAATATCGGATTATTTAAAATATCGGTCTATAAGTTTCAAATTAAAAGGTTACTTTCAGAGGTGGAGCGCTTAGGGTAGAGTTACTTAAAAAAAATCACTCAAATTTTTGGTGCCTTCAGTTAAATTGAATCACATTCCAGAAGAAGTATTTTGTATTCACCAAAACAAGTGAGAGCCAGAAAGGTCCTAGTCTGGTGAATATGGTGTTATCGCAACCAACGTATTCACACCTATCTTCACATTTACAAATTTTTAAATAATTTTTAAAAGGTGTAGCAGCATCAGCCCGAACACTGTCGTAATCCGATCATTTCTCTGACAACACTCCCTTAAAACCAATCGGTTGCTTACCGTCTACGTATCCATGATAGTTTCGCCACGTTATTATAGCTCGTAGTATATCACTACCTTCTCGTTTTACCAACAACGCCTCGGCTCCAGAGGAGATGTGACGGGTTAAACGATCTTTAGGATTGTCATAATAATTACGAGTTTTATTCGTAGTTACACCTTGATGCAGAAATGATCTGTTTTGTGGCTCCTAAGAAGGGTTTTAGACAGTATTCAACCTGTAACTATCTTAGTTTCAAGATATAAATAAATATTTGGGCAGCCAAAATACTTACCCAATATTGAAATGTATCGAAAATATGGTTCGCGTGTTAATAGAACCTTAAGAATTGGCCCAATTTAGCCCAAAAAACTATAAGGCTCTTTCTTGAATGAAGCAAATAATGCCAGAATTGCATTTCTCATGAGAGAAGAACTCAAAATGTATAATTGTTTGCAGTCAGCTCACTTGTCTCTCCAACGTTAGAAATTGAAGTAAGGATTTGACACCTTTATGATTCTTCATTTGCAAGATATTTGATTAAAAACTATATCCACCAAGTCCAATACCGCGCTGCAAGAGTTTGAATTATGGTAAACGTGTTGTGTAATATATGAAATATTAAGAAAATAAATCGAAATAATAAAATTGTTTGACTTTCATTAATTTGTGAGGGATAGATAAGTATATATCAAGTTTGACTAGGCAATTATGACTAAAAATTACTTCAACTGTGATTTGTTATATGCGATGAACATTTCATCGTTGACTACAAAGAAGCATTAGAGTGAGCGTTATAAATTTATGTTAGATTTGTCGATAAAATCCATAAGTTAGATATAGATGCAAAATCACACGTTTACAAACGTCTCCATCAATTTTTTCACATTGTCGCTGAGAATGTGATAGAAACTTGGCTCCAAGTATGGTCGAATATTTGCATCAAGAGTGAACGAAATATGACTGATCAAATGACTATCAGGAAATGTTACAACAGATATAGCCAGGTCTATCCTTCAATTTGCAGTGGATGGAAAACTTGTTCATGACAGCAATGCATTCGGAAAATATAGGGTTTTTCAATAAGGGCGGGTAGATGTTGAAATGGAATAAAATGGCGTTTGCTTTGTGGCACGTAGCGCCGTCCTGCTGGAACCACATGTCGTCTAGGTTCATATGGTTCAATATGGGCCATAAGAAATTGGAAGGGCCACCACGTCTACCGTGGGCGCAATGCTCATTTTGATAATAAAGTTTTATCATTTGAATGTGCTGTTCAATCGTGTAACTTGCCATGATTATTTGGCATAAACAACTGAATAATAAACCAAAGGTTTGACAGATGTCACCAAAACAAAATGGCTGCCACAGGGCGCCAAAATCGACCCCCGCCAATTGAAAAACCCTTTATTTGTCTTTTTTCGAGAAGAAGCCGCTTGGGAAATAGCGTTTCACGGTGAATGGTTGTCGAAATCCATACAAAATGCATTGTCGTGAAATATGTGTGACATTTAGTAGTGAAATTAGTGAAAAAACATGCCAGCAACATTTTTTTTTCACCAATTTAAAATTCACATGTCATTTAAAATTAAGGGAAAACTGGCAGTTCGTTTGCGAGGGAAATGCTTGAGTACGAATACTCCGAAGATATGGCATTTTTAAGCAAAACGTTTTGACAAAGAGTGTAAATAAATCCCTTTTATATATTTTTTTGCCAATATATATTCGTATGTGTACTAATTTATTTAAAACATTTTTCTTGCCAAAAATTTGTCAGTTGCTTCTGGGCGATGCTTTTAAATTTGTCGTTTCTTCTCATTTGATAATAAATGTTGCTACCATCATTTCACGGCAAGCCAAATGTATGTTGCAGGCGAAATTTTACGGCTGTGAAGTTAGTACCAGCCGTAAGACTTGAAAATAAAGCAGCTAAAAATATTAATAAATTCATAAAATGCTTACCTCATTCTTATTAAATTCTAGACCACCACCTATTCTGCACTAATCCTAAATAATTCAGCACACCACTTGAAGTCCGAATATTGACTTTCCTAAACCTAAATACTCGTATTACTTATAGTTATTACACACCCTGTATTTTTAACGATGTGTACTTTATCAAAGATAACAAGCAGCATACTCCTACTCATAACATACGAGCATACTCGTGTTAGAGTGCATGGGCATCCACACAAACACGTATACACATTTTGCGTGTTTATTGTCGTCGTTTCTTGTGAAGTACATCTCGGCTTACGACCGAATGCCACCGGTCTCACTAGCGCACTGCTACAGGGTTGAAAGGCGAAAAGTCGCAAACAGCAACGCTAGAAAACTGGGTCAACAACGTTGTACAAAGAGACGGAGGTGTGCACTTTCGTTTACTAATTGTTTGCATTTACTCGCCATTTTAGTGATAATGGAATGAAGCTACTAACAAACAATACACTCATAAATCGATTAAGTTAAACACTGCGTATGAGTGATATGGAGTTAAGTATGAAAATGGAAGCCCTGCAGCTTTACGTTATTATGTACTCCTATCAGTTTTGGCATTTAATACAACTTGCGGAACAAAGTAAGAGATAAGAATATTAAAAATCTAGCAAGTAAGTGTAATGTTAGGATATAAAAAGATAAAATGTGTCATTCGGTGCACTAAAGTGATTAATAGCATTAATTTGATGAACAGATTTAGGTATAAAAAGCGGCTTCTGTTCGTGCACACACATAAACAACCACTAGGAATTTTTTGTGGGGGTTGATATTTAAATTTGGCTTGTTGGAAAATGCAACTCAACAAGGAGCCTGCGCAGTTCTGGTCCAGTTCAGATGAGTACTGTAAACAAAAATCAGCTGCTACTTGGCATTAAGCCGTAACTGTTTGTTGGATTGACGTGAACACCTGATAATAAACATAAGTAAGTATCCCATCAATTGTTTAGAAAGTCTGGAGCAAAACAAATACCAATAAAAGTGCAATCAAAACAAAATTCATGCAATTTTTGAGTTTGCGTACCTTAAGCTGCCACGTTCATTGATAAAATAACTACTGACACGTACTGTTAGAGGGAGGCAAACATTTAGTGGAGTGAGGCTCCTTAGATACCGATCTAAGGCAGATTTCATTAAGTAATTGCAGGCAGCGTAGGGGGAATGGATGATTTTTGCAGATAAATTCAAGTAATAGCGTGATCTGCTTGGTTATAGGAATTGTTTGATATAAATTTACATAAGGGACATCCTTTCACAAAACGAACCGGTTTAAACAAAAATTGACGTACACATTTTTGATTTGGCTCAAGTGCTTTTTATGCAAAAATGGAACGAAAAAATAGGAAATTGCTTTTTTAGAAGAATCAGCTGCTAAAATCGGTTGTGGGATTCCAATTATTAATAAAGTCCTATTTGCTAATAAATAAATTTAATTAATATTATTAAATTAGCTCAATAGGCATGAGTTATATGACTCCAAAATGCAATTGGGTGAATTCCGAACAACAATAGAAGAAGAGGGATGGAAAAGAGGAATGAAACCTAACCCAAATGTTATAATATGTTTATTGATGGCTCAAAAATGTCAGACGGAGTAGGGGCAGAAGGCAGGAGTAGAGCTAGGCATCACCAGCCATCTAAGCTCCCCGACCACTGCAGTATCTTTCAAGCAGAAATCTTTGCAGTAGGTAAGGCTGCGGAAATAGCATTCGCAAAGACATCAAGCAACGCTAAAAGTAATAAACTCCTATGAAATTTCATCTAAAAATGTTCTAAAAAGCAGGGAAGCCTCAGAGAGACTATCCGCAGAGAGACGGTTCCATATCTATTAGGTACTAGAAGATAAGGGCATTGTAGCAAATGAAATTGTAGATGAAATTGCCAAAAGCGCTGTTAACATACAATTCGAACAAGAAAACGAGATACTGAAACCTTTAAATACGGTATACAATGACAGCGGACATGAGAATACAGATAGACAGGAGGTGGAATAATCTAGCCACTTGCAAAACAGCGAAAATCATGTGTACACAGAAAGCAGATAATTACGCCACATTCGTACTAGCCCTGTCTAGAAAGGAAAGCAGAACTATTGGAGGTATACTGTCAGGCCACAATTAGCAGTACACGCATACAAGATGGGAATTATAAACAATGATAGCAGCAGATTTCGCAATGAACTAGAAGAGAGGGAAACTCTAGAACACCTTCTATGTTCCTGCCCTGCATTAGCTAGAACCCGAATGATATGTGAAGGGGCTCTACAATAAGAGAGGTTAGAATGTCTCTCGGGGTTGGAGCTTCAGAGCTTACTTAGATTCGCAAAAGACGCATGCCTGTTACAAAAAGCTTACAAGAAGGAAACGTAAGGGTCAACCTCGATCTGGTACCATTAAGGACCAATAGGTCTATGTGATGGCTTTCAGCCAGCCAGATCAACCTAACCTAACCTATTCAATTGAAAAGCATAAGAAATGCGCTGAAAAATACATTTTTTCTAATAAATAGTAATAAATATTTATCCATTTTAACTCCTTTAAAAATGCAGCAAAGTATTTTTGAAAGTGAGATTCCTAGCCTCAAATTACGAAATTCTCAATAATTAGTTCACCTTTGTTTTTTTAAATTAAAACAAATCCTTCAATTTTCATTTCTTTTTGTCGATATGTCCAAGAAATTTCTGCCAAATCTAAAAATGTGCCTTTCATATATGGTTTCGGTTTGAAAAGAATGCATCATATTTGTATTTTGAAATTTATGGCAGCATACGTATGTAGGCTTTGAGCAGTATAAACAAATTTGTTATGTGATGTCAAGAATCACAACTTCCTTTAAATATCATAAAATCTTATCATGTCACTTTTTCCAAGACCCCTACAGCACGTCTAATATTGTGAATCCAAAGATTTAGGTGCAATTTTTCACTGTCATTTGTCATTTGATAGTAACATTAATTTCATCTTATTAAAATCATATTCTGTCTTAGGCTTTGTACTGCAGAATAGTTCATACTTCACGAACACTTATACCCAGAAATTGCTGTTTACTGTATTCGAGCGAAATATGTACTAAGATGAGGTAAGTTTTCTGACCCCATCCCATCTTACATATCCCGCTTGCCATTGATCCACTTTAGAAAGTAGTTAGAATATCGATTTTTGCTGTCTCGTTTGTTTTCAATATTATTAAGGCTGACATTGATTGTCCATTTCTGCTTCAAAACATTAATTTTCTTACACCTCCAAAAATGTTCCGTAACCCTTTTCATTTCTTTATAAATAATTTCAATACAAATTACGCTCGTAATGCTCCTATTGAGCGTGCTCTTTGCGATTTTAATGAGATCTCCAATTCTAACTTTCTAGATTTGTCAGTTTGAATGAAAGCATTTTCTGTACTATTGAACTCTATTTTTAGTTTAATTGAACGTAAGTTTGTATTTAATTATGTATATATTTATCATTATTCTTTAGTTTTAGTAGTCAGTTTGAAATCATGTTTTCTTCACTTCTTGAAATAAAAAAATAAATAAGCCTTCCGGGCAACTGTGAGATTTAGCATGAATGCTGTATGATAACTTTCATATTATCAAAAAGGCGATAATGTAGGGCTACCGGAAAAATTATCTTATACTTAAGGACAATATTATCATATTTAGGTCATCTACGACTAATTTGGCTATATTAAAGCCAAAAAATTCATAATTTGCACCCATTTTGTTAAAATATTAATTTTTCTTAATTTTTTTTCTGCTATTAGTTAAGTGGTATGCCAAGTAATAAAAATCATAGTAAAAAATGGCTGCTTGCAACAATTTACGATTGTTCAACACGTTTTTGCTTAGTTCATTAAAAAGAAAATTTTTGTATTCAAATTATTTTAGAAATTAGTACGTTGTTTTAACTATGTAATTAAGTGCAATATTCTAAAAATAATGTCATTGTATAAACACAGCAGGTAGTCCTACATTATGTAATTATAATGTTGACAGTTTTGACAGTTTGGATTATGTCTTCGAAATGTATAGGTGTGTTCTGCAATTCGTACCATTTGAAATTAGTGCGACTTAAAGAACCTATTCCAAAGATTTCTTAACAAAAATACAATAGTTTGGCACTAAATAAGTTGAATAAGACGTTTCCATTTGAAAAAATGTATGATTTTCACTACAAATTTGTAAACCATAATTTTTTTTTTAATTTTCTTAAGGTGTTAGGAGTAGTCAGAATTTTGGAAAATTGGATTTTGTTTTACATTTTCTTAAAGTATAATATCTTAAAAATATTGTGTGAAAACTTGAAGACAATCCGATTAATATTTTTCGAGTTATTCAACAATTAACAAAGGGCGCTCGGGCACTCAGAGCTCGATAGCAAAGCTTTAAATGCGTTTTTCTCAAAACTACAGGTATGTTTTTTGAACTGGTGAGCACTGTAATTTAACAACCGCTTGGTAGATTTCAATAAAAATTATACCGCTTTTGAAAAACATAAAAAACTCGTGCCTGATCGAAGGATTTTTTTTTTAATTTCGATTTTTTTAAACAATTAATCGCCGTTTTTTTTCTCGAAAATTTCCTGAGGCCGCCATATTGTTAATTTTGAAGAAAAGATTATCTCTTAATAAAACTAATTTCTCTTCTCCGATTGATTTTAGATGAATCTCCAAGGACTTGTGATGATCAGCGCAAGGGACTTCTGGAGAAACGGGCTCCACACAAACAGCGATAACTTTTACAATTATTAATTTTGCTAATGTCAAGTCAAAACATGATGTATTAATGTTATGTTTTTATTTATTGTAAAAGAAAAGCAACTGACTAGCAGAGAAAAATGATTGAAAATCATAATTTTTTTTTCGGGCCTCCGACTACCCCTAACCTCTAAGACTAACTTAAATTTAATGAGAAACATTAAACAAAAATTATCCAAAATATTAAAAGTGGTGAGCCACGATTTATGTTCCATTGTAGGTAAAAAAAAAATTAAAATAATTCATTATTTATATACATTGCGTTAAATATCTATAACACACGTTTACTGACAAGTTTTGACAATTTAAGTATTTCTGATTTGATTTTAATAATTTTTTTATGAAAAAAATATTCTAGTTCATTTTACAAAAGTCATGCCATATAAAATTTGGTTTCAAATTTTATACAAATTAAAAAAAATTGATCAACTTTTCATCAAAAAAATTTCTAGCATTCGTTAATGGAGAAAATATGCTAGACCGCCAGCAAAAAATTGCCAATAATCGTCGCTATTTTTGAGCTACTACAAATTTGCACTTTATTGCGTCAAAATTCCATGGGCTATGAAACTGCATCCATGGATTTGTTTTTAAACGTTCTGATTAAAAAGTGTACGATTTCAATGAAGGGTTTCACAGAAGTTGATACCTGGAGTAAGATGTTTTTTGTAGAAAAATGAACTATATTTTCATTATTATTAAAATTAAATAAGAAACAAATAAATTCCCTGAACTTGTCAATAAATCCTCGTAATACTCGTATACATAGTTATTTAACACAGTGTGTATGTAAAAAGTGAAGACGGCACAGGCTTATGGATAATTTTATTTACAGGTAAATACCCTAAAATACTAAAAGCCCCAAAAATATTAAAAGAAAGGAATTTCTGTGTCATCGCTGGTAAAAATAGTTCAACCAAATAGGTATGTTGCGTGGTGTTAACCAATTCATTTGCTTGTGCACAAATACAGTCACACGAGTATCAAGATACAAATGCAATGAACAAATTTAATTAAAAGAAAACGGAAGAACTATGAGATGTACAAAAGTAAGGAATTTCTTGCTCATACACCTATAATACTTATGTGGGAAGTATGTATATATTCGTATATGTGTAAGTAAGCAGTGCTACGTAATTTTGTTGTTATCCATCGATGTTTATATATACTCTTACATTTGTTAGAGAAAAAGCTACTGAGAGATATCTTTCAAAAATATTAAGAAACAAACAAGACGCAGGCATAAGCCAAAGTATTACAAACGTCGAAATAATCAGGGTCAATAAGAAAAAAATAGACACATATTATTGCGGCTAAAAATTATATGTATGTATGTGTGTACTTGGTACGCACTACTTATACGACTGGGAGTTGTTGGGCAACGGACTAAAGGAAAAGTATTTTATATAATAAAATACGTTGGTAAATACATATAAATACAAGGTGGTGTTAAATTAGTAATCCAATTTGGTGTTTAAATTGAAATTGAAATTTGAATAAGTCGAACCAAAGAGCACCAAGATATTAGGTGGCTTCTAAAACACTCAGGCTAAAAAGCCAATTGTATTTAGAACTCTGGAAAGAGGGTAGATAGTCAAGGAGTGAAGGAGAAAGGTCAGTAGAGACAGAGATAAAGGTCGTTAGTCCTGTGAGAATTTTCCAGATTCTTTGGCAAATCTGTAAATATCCTCCAGTTTTAAAGAACGAATATTATTCATTCTCACGACATTGGAACTCAAAGTTCGTAGCTTTGCTCTAGCAAAGGCAGGACACTCACAGGAAAGTGCTCAGTGTTATCCGCCTCCTCCAAGCAAGACAGGCACATTGCGTCCTCAATGATTCCAATGGTGATCATATGCTGACCCCATGGGTTGTATCTTGTAATAATACCGACCATCAACCGAACGTCTTTCCTTCCAAGTTTTAAGAAAGTTTGAAAGTTTTCTGTTCGGACTTGTTACAAAACACTTTGTAGTTCTGCAGCGTTCTAGACCGGCCCATCGCTCTTTATGTAAATTCCATACATAATCTCTGATCCAATTCAAGATTCCTGCGGAACTGATTCCGATTATTGGCTCTGGCCCTTGAGGGTGAACCGCTGATCCACGGTTGGTCAATGCATCGGCAATTTCGTTTCCTTGCACACCGGAGTGTCCTCGAACCCATATAAGTACAAGCCTGTTCTGTTACTTTTACACTAAAAAATGATTAGAGCAGTATAATTCTGCCAAATATGAGTGGCGTGCGACGCCATTTGCAAATATTATAGGTCTTCTAATAAAAAAAACAAAAAAAAACATTAAAAAATAATTGACACAGTACACTTCTGTTAGGTGTTTGGTCGTGTTCCTCCTCCTATTTGTGGTGTGTTACTTGATGTTGTTCCACAAATAGAGGAACCTACAGTTTAAAGCCAGACTTCGAACGGCAAAAGGGTTTTATGAGGAGCTTTTTCATAAATCTTCCAATAGTGTCATTAATATAGTACCACCTTGTATTTATATGTATTTACGAATACATACATATATGTGCTTACGGAAAATACAATTTCTAATGATATTCAACACTATAGATTCGCAACGACTGATTATTATTACTTTTGTTGTTTCATGTGCGTAGCAAAGTAAAAATAGCAGCGACCACTGAAAATGCCAAGAAAAACAAAAACAAAAGAAAGCCTACAGTGACGAACTGAATGTCATGAAGAGGGTGATGGTAGTGGTGGTTTTGTGGCTTTCATTGCTTAAATGTTCTCACTGCGCCTGCCACATCAACAAGTAAATCACCTGTCCTTTACTAGCCGAAATGTAACAGCACCTTAAAGTGAGAATTTTAATGTGAGAGCGTGTGTTTGGCTGGCAGTAAAATTGGTCGCACACATCATCAGAAGAGACACATGTATTGAGAAACATACAAGGCTACCTCGTGTGAATGGCGCTGCTGGACGCAAAACGTTATAGGGAAATGTATAAATGCAGCTGAAAGTAAATTTTCCGCGCGCAACATATAGACAACAACATAGTTTCGAAATATCTGAAAACTGCTACCAGGCGCAAAAGTATGTGTTACAGTGCCATTTTGTCAGTGTATGCTTGTCGTGCATATGGAGGCATATGTGAGGCTGTAGCGATCCGACCCAGCAACATACCGATCGCCAACTAGGCGATTACTAAGCGAAATCACAAATACACCTCAACAATTGGGTACTTCGTGCGCCTGCTCGATTTCGTGTACATGTTCGCGTGAGTTATGGGAAACTTGTGAAAAACTTTTCGACTAGCTAACCGATAGGAAAGTACCTAACACGCGTGCTGTAGACGAGAAACGTTTAGTCGAGACAGAGCTCATCCACGGGTTAGTTGATTTTTTCTCATCCAACAGACAAAATGGTGAGTGGCTGCTGCGTGCTACAACTTTTGCGTAGAAAGAAATACATAATTTTTCTACATAACCTAAAAAATTTTAGCAAATATAAAGTTTTCGATATGAATTCAAATTACTTTGTAAGAATTTTGAAAGTAAATATTTTTCTCCATTTTTTTAATTTTAGGCCGATGTACCAAAACGTGATATTGAAAGTAAGTTCTGATGGATATAATTAGCTATTTTATATGAATAAAAAGATAGTGAAACTAATGTTGCTGGAAAATTATTATAATATCAACTTTTTGAAGAATTGAAAAAAAACATTAAAAAAATTAAAATCGGAAAAAATTAACCTTAAACTTATTTAATGAATCCTGACGTGGAAAAAAATTAGAAAGTGTCTTATCGAATATAACCAAAAGCCCTCAAACCGGAAACTTACGTAACAGTATGCAGTGATAACGGGAGTATTAAGGGCTCTACAAAAGAGTAGATGCATATCAAAGCAGCTTAACATCATTTTGGAATACCAGTGTGCATTCATTCAAATCTTTTTATGGACACATTTACATACATACACGTTCGCACTTAACGGTACCAACCACTCATCCGCCAACGCTTCTATATTAATAGCAACACCTACGTATCTAAAAGCTTAGAGTGACCAAAAACAGTCTACAAAAGGAAAAGCTTGAAACATAATGGTAACGAAATGATATGCGGCGTAACGAAACGAAATGAAAATAAAACGATTTTTGTGCGCTGTTGCCTTTTCCGACGGGCGCATTATAGTCGTTTGCGTGCTATTTTTAAAAAATGGCTGAAAGCCGTAAAATGTGTTAGAAAAAAGCCCAATCAATGTTCAAAAACATTTTTTTAAACAACGAAAAAGTAGCACGAAAGAAAAGCAACATCAAATTCGAGAATAAAATGTGATCAGATTATATTTGAAAAGATGCGGCAATAAACACACCGCAGCAAAACCACATAAAAGTGAACTAGCAAAATACGCGAATAAATTTAAGAACGAAGGACGCAAAGTTAAAAAAAGAAACCAATGGGATATTCATAAAAATGTACACATATAGTTGTGATTATTTAAAATACCTGAAAGTAAGTGTGTATTGAAAAACCAAAAAAAAAATCAAAATAAACCTATGTATTGGTGCACATGCTCTGCGATAAATGAGCGGCCAAGAGATCGGCGATGACCGAACGACAGAACAACCAACACATTTCTAATTTTGGGAAATTTTTCTTATAGCTTTTCTTTCGCACACCTTACACACTTATACATATTTAAACGCATAAAATACACACGCACACATGTATATGAAAATATGCTGACGTACAAAAAAAAACACACACACATACACAATGCGTGTTCGTTTCGACGACTTGTTTGTTCGGGCGCGAATTCGGTCGCGTAATCGGGTGTCAGATTTCTTTCAAACGTTTCGTTTACGCAGAGAGGAATCATCTAACCTTCTGAACAAATGGTCTGCCAAAAAGTATGCTTTGTATAAGTATATGGATTTTAGCGACCCCCTTACATGGGGACGATATACAAATATGGCATATGTCATAAATACCTTTTATTTGTACTTGAATATGAGATCCAAGTTCGATCGCTTGAATGATGAATGAAGTAAAGATATAATTTTTTTTATGGATGACATAGCAAAGTAATGAGAATTCTAGTTTAAAGTTTTGTGATGAAATTTCGGGCGTAGCGGGTTAAGTAATTAGATAATTTTCGACGAAGAAGAAGAAAAATGAGAATCTTGTAGTAATAATAGTAAATCAAAACTTATGAGGAGTTTTAAATTATTATAACTTTTTTTAGGCTTTAATACTGAATATTTTGCAATTTTTGCAACTTTTGCGTATTTTGTAATGGTGAAGAATTAAACTTTTGGCGAAATATAGGGAACACTATTTTATTTCGAATTATAGAGTTCGCTTTTTTATAGAGGCCTTTTCTGTTTTTTATTTGGCGTTTACGTTTGCTGAATGAGAAAAATTGCAAATACAACTACCAAAGAGTGATCAATACCAAATCTTTTGCAGATTTATAAAACATTTTTTTCTCCACCTATAGCAGCTGAAATAATTTCATGTTTTTATTTAGTGGATAAATTGCGTGATTTTAACAAGTAAAAAAATGGAATCATATTTATGCACTAGGGCAATAAATCGGAAACTCATAGCTGAATGAAGAAGCGTTCGTAGTTAACTATGGTGTAAAAAAAGATAAAACGAGCGGTAAAAAAACCGAGCAGTTGGTCTAAGGTTCAATGCTAACTGTGGAGACATGAAATCACAAACCCTATACAGGGCACTCTATTTGTAGGTCAACATCAAGGCTAAGAAATAGGCAAATAAGCATTATGAACGTAGTTTAATGTAGTAAAATCAATATATTATATATATATATATTTCATATCGGCGCTACGCTAATTATTGTGCGATTGACCGAGCTCCTCCTCCTATTTGTGATGTGCGTCTTGATATTGTCCCAGAAATGTAGCTACCTACAGTCTTAAGTCGACTCCGAACGGCAGATGATTTTTTTTATGAAGCGCTTTTCTATCATTTGATATTTCATGACCAGGGCTTCGAATTTAGGCACTTCCGAATACTAGTCACGCACCAACTCATTCGGCTACGGCGGCCCCAAACAAAATAACAACATTTAAAAACCAACTTGAAATACTACAAAAAACAACTTTACCTGGACTATGTCATTACATGCAGTTACTTCCTAAAATGTAATGTAAAATAATTATAAAAAAATTAAATTCAATTAAAAAACATTTTCCCAACATTATTTTCGCTTTCTTTAAGCATTTAAAATTTGTTGTTTTATATTTATAACATATTATATATTAATTAATTTTTCCTCTTTCTCTGCTCTACACAGATATCGAATTCGTTTTCGAAATCATGGGCTCCCCCGGTGTGGGCATTGATGCCGTCGATCTAGGTGATGCCCTCCGCGCTCTCAACTTGAACCCCACCTTGGCGCTGATTGAAAAATTGGGCGGCACCAAGAAGCGCAATGAGAAGAAAATCACATTCGAAGAATTCCTCCCCATCTACTCTCAAGTGAAGAAGGACAAAGATCAGGGTTGCTACGAAGATTTCATTGAATGTTTGAAATTGTACGACAAAGCCGAGAACGGTACCATGTTGTTGGCTGAATTGCAACACGCCCTGCTGTCCCTTGGTAAGTTTGAGTAAGAGAAAGTAGTGAGTGCAACCGAATTTCGTGAAATAATATAAACCGTTACATGAAAGAGGGTTCATTTTAGATTAGAACTACCCGTTTTATTTTTCACTTCAGTAAAAAGTATTGAAAATAATAATTAAGTTTTAAAGTACAATATTAACCACATTCCTTTTGTTGAATATCTATGAATAATAAAAATGTCATGTATTTTTTGTGTGAAAGGATTAGAATATATGCAATAATAATACGAAACTCGCATGCGATTTTTTTTTAATATTTTTTGTTTTACATCGCAATTATACCAATTTTTTCCACTCTGCAGGTGAGCAATTGGATGATGAGCAAGTTGAGACTCTCTTCGGTGATTGCATGGACCCCGAGGATGACGATGGCATGATCCCTTACTCCCGTAAGTAGAAGAAAATAACTAAAAAATTAGCAAAATTCATATCAAATTTACTATTCTAAACAAAATAAATTACCAGCATTTTAGTTGCTCTTCATTAGATTGTCTAATAACAAAAAAAAAAACCTATTTAAATATTTATGTATTGTGTGTATTTATTATGTATTAAATTGGTGTTTGTTTTCCATATGTATTTTCATTCCATGTCGACTTATATGTACCTACGTTTTATGTGCCAACCGAATGTTCAAAAATCCAAAAATATACCCCACGCACTGTGGAAAATCGTTTTGAAATACCAAAAATTGCACCACTTCCAACTACACTTTACCTCCCGACACGTATGTGTATGACGCACCCAATCACTTTGTTTAACCCCCACAAACACACACCTGCACAAATGCAAACGCACAAAAATGCACCATTCCTGCGTGAAATACTTGTGTGAATTCTACCTACAACACCAAAACAATTCAATTTGTACAATGTGTGTACCTCGCGCAGAGTTCATCCAGAGAATGATGAGCGATCCAGTTGTCTTCGACTAAGCGGTAAGTACTTTAAAATACAAGAGATTGGGGTTGAAAGCGTAATTTAGGTCAAAAGTAAAGGGTTAAGTTATTGAAAAATAAATTGCTTTGTAAATTTACGAAAAAGTATAACGGTGAAAGTTATGAGCAGGCATATTTCAAGTGCAAGTACAATATAAAAATACTAACGAACAATTTGTAGGTCACAAGTGTCAAATATGATTGACGATTGACGCCATTTGCAAAAATTATAAATCTTCCGATAGGATGATTAATTTTGCGCCACCTTGTATTTATCTTATTGGAACAGAAATAAAATTTATCACAGTCATTTTCGAAATTAAAAATGTTTTGAATTGAAATTCGCTAAATTTTAATTACACTTCAGTAATCTTATATGCATTTCGTAAATTTTAGATAGTTCAAAGATTAAACACTTTTATCGTGGGAGGTGTCGCAATTAAACTTCTTGTATAACTTAATAACCATTTCCGGATCCCTATGAAATAAAGTTAGTTACAAAATAAATGGCAGGCAGTCGTTCACAAAAAACTTAAAGAAGTCTGTATGGAACAATTTAGTTAATAGTAGAGTAAAGAAGGGGGAGAAGATTTTTGGATATGCAGAATTTTAGATTAATCGTTTGAGTCCCAGGAGGTATTGAAAAAATATTGTCGAGGAAACCCAAACAGCGCAATCGCGTTGTCTGTAAATGAGTAGGAAAAGGCCCAAGCAGCGCAATCACGTTTTATTTTATGTCGAGAAATACCAGCAACAATAAAAAAATTAGCTTTTAATGTATTATTGTATTCTTATAGTATTATTTTTCCGGTCGTAAAATGTACTAATTATATTAAAAGGAGCAGTGTGACGTAACGGGTATTTTATTAGCTGTCATGAGTACTATGGTCTGAATTGCAAACTGTGTTGACATTTCTGTTCAGTAACGTTTGGCAAGTCATCATGAATCGTTTAACGCTAGAATTGGTGAAAATTTACTTTGAGAAAAATAAATCAGTTCACCAATGTTTCCAAAAATGAATTAGCTAAATATCGACGCATTTAGTTCCAACGAGACGGCTTAACTTGCCATACAGCGCGCTTAGCTACCGATTTATTGCAGTGTTGACGCCGCTATTGACGTCATACTGCCAGATTTATAGGAAAAATTGGCTAAAAATTGGACTAATCGGCGGTGGGCATATGCCGGTTATTTATAAGACAAAAATTTCATTCCCACAATATTTCTGTTTTATATTACCATTTTAAGTTCTCAAGCGACAAAAAAACACCCGATACTTGCTTCAGTAAATTTGAGCACGACTTCAAAATCGGTAATACACCGTCAGTTTCTCTAACGTTCGAATTGTACTGGTTTCTCCCGACGTAAAATCTCCACAGCGCCTTTGCACTGCATAGGTTAAGCTCCATGAATTGCATTTATGTTTCTCCGTACGGTTCACTAAATATGTACCATTCACTATTCCCCACTGTTATGTACAATTTACTTTTATGTCTACACAATACCTATGTGAGCGCAGATTTATTTTTAATTTATGCTAATGTTATTAATATACCGTAATTAATTTCTCCTTTCACTTCCTTCTCTTTTTCTCCGTACAGCATTTCTCGCCAAAATGTGTGAAAGAGCAGATCAGCTATAAAAATACCATCCACTTATAGCGGCAACCATTCTCCATAGATGTTTTATTCATCTCTCTCTCTCGTATATTTATTTTAAATTAAATTTTAATATTTTCTGCTTATGAATACTCTAATTGTATTACAAACGTAGTGCGATTACTTTTGAACGAATACATTAAAAGAAGCAAAAACCAAAACAAATGAAGAAGAACTTAAAACAATTTTTAAATTATGTATATAAAAAAAAACTTAAACGAAAAAAAAAACTAAAATTATAAAATAATTTTGTTGTTCATTTATTTAATTTTAATTACATGAAAAACAATGAATTATAATATATAGACGAAAATATATATATATTATATGAAATTCCGTAAACTACAATAAAAACAACAAACTCGTATAGTCAACAGTACGAAAGGACAAAAGCATACGTATACAAGTTAATATTATATTATAAACCCAAACGAAAACAAAATATAACTTAATAATAACAATAACAACAAAAAATATGAACTGGAAGGAGCAACTGGCAATTGAAAGCGCCAACCGAAAAAGTTAGTTGTAACTTTCTTTTGTAATTTGCAATGTACATGAAAATACTCCCAACAGTGTTATATTTGCTGCCGAACAAGCGGCAAATTGGAAGGAACAAAAACAAAAAAAAAACAACAACGAAACAATTTAAGTCGTCTTTACTATCTCTCTCTCTGTTCTGCATGTATTGACATGCAATGCAGTTTTATTTCATTAAATTATTTTCTTTTGTAAATAAACAAGAGTAAAATTTTACTTTGCGCAACAAAATGCCAGAAAGCAACAACCCCAAGCATCAGCAATACAAAAATCTTACGGCACACAAAGCCAGTGGCAGCAGGAGCAGTCCACTTATAACAGTGTTCTTTCTGTTAGAATCTAGTCATAGGAATGCTGGATGTTGCGCAGCGCTTGGAAAAAATGTAAAAAAAGAATAAACAAAAACGAAAAAAAAAATGGTAAACACCAATGAAACAACACAGTTAATAAGTAGTTTTAAAAAATATTTACTCATTTTGGATTACAAAACCAATTAATATGTTATAATCATTTCTATTTAAAACAGGCCAAAGAGTTCAATGGAATTATGATAATAACACCAAAATACACCTCAAAAAGAATATCGAATAAAGTGTGTACAAGCTAAGTGTGTATGGGTAAATATTGTTTTAAAATTTTTGGGAAATTCCTATTTTAGTGGGTCCACATATGTAAATATGTATGCAAAGGGTCTGTCAAAAGTGATGCCTAGATATCAGTGGTGAATAATTCCTACACAGTATCCAAAATTCGTGATCATTTTGGTTGAAATAATTGTCTGAATGGGTTGACAATTCAAAGGTTGGTGAAAACATTTCAAGAAACTGGTTCTGTCCCGATAGAAAGAAGCAGAACGAAAACAGGAAGTTCTGTTGAGAATATTTGCGCTTTGGCGCAAAGTGTTGCTGACCAAACTTTAGCATCGATATCTCGACGTTCCAAATCCATCAGGCTTTTAATATCATTGCCTGCTATATCAGCACGCGTAGCAAAGAGATAAGAGCCAATATACTTAAATCTAAGCAGTGACAGCACGGCAGTTAAGGAGGAAGGTCTGAGATAATTCCACTTTATTCTCTATACAACTGGCGCAAAAAGGACTTGAAGTAATGCCGAGTCTCACAGCATGTATATCTTGCGGCCAATGTCCTGAATGGGCACTCATGAAATTTGAGAGCTGAGATTTTGTTGACCTCAAGAGTTCTCGCGAGCGCGTCCGAACCACACGTGGTCAGAAAGATTTTGTGACCTTCGAAGTTTGTGTACTTGCACAGTTGGGCTGAATTGACGCGAATTCCACATCTCCAAGAGCAGACCAGAGGTAGTCAACGGGATCCCAATCCTCTCGTTTCGCGGGGTAATAACCTCACAGTTTTCCTGTCTACCCAGCTCATCTGCCTCGCAGTTTCCTGCGATTTCGCCTTGACCAGGTACCCAGATAGGTACCTAAGAGTTTTAATACAATGGACAGTGAAGTCAGACCCTAACCAACCTCATTGCCGCTTGGCTGTTGGAGTAGATATTAACCTCCGTGACAGTTATTACACCAACGAAGTTAAGCAGTTATTACAATTAGCTGCTTCTTAAATTGCCGCTACCTCGGCTTGGAATACACTGCAGCGGTCCTGTAACCTGAACTTTAATCTGATGGGAAGCTCCGTGCAGAATACGCCTCCACCAACCCTTCCATCCAATTTCAAGTCATTCGTGAACAGGTTCACCAAGCCCTGTCTCCAAATGCTTCACCCCGCACGCTCTTCTCTAGAAGGAATGTGAGTGGAGAATTTTCCGCTCGGACTAAACAGGGGAGCGCGTGGATCAGTCGCCAAAGGCATAAACCAAAAGTTCCTAAGGCTACTAGAGTGTCCGTAATTGAGTTCAAGCTTGCAACCTGAGCCTAGAGGTGGCACATTTAGCATTGCATGAAGCGCTAGAGTTGGAGGGGGCTACAAGAGGGGGCTACCTCAATAATAAGAGACTATTCTAAGATACAATAAATTAATGGGAGGTTATAAATTTTGGAAAATATACGTCAGTTTTGATTGTCTCCTAATCACCTACAGACTTTGTGGGGATTGCTAAAATTATAGTGTAGTGGTCACTCTTCTTGTTCCGTACAAAGCCTCCACTAGGCCAATAAGTATTGACTCATTATTCTTGAGTTGTTGTTGCTGTTGAAGTGGTTGAGTATTTCCACTGAAATAATCCTAATTAGTGACCATTAGTGAAATGTTTTGCTTCAAAGACAGATCCATTTAGTGAGGTCCAAGTAGGGCAGCAAATTTTTTATCTCGATGTCTGAGATCTCGGTAATTTGCTGTAAGAAAGGCTTACCGAAGAAGCGAAGTCGTGCCCCTAGCCCTGTTGTTGTAATAGTTAATTGATTCTACCTTCTTTCGACTAAAGCATGATAGTGTGAAATGCTTTTATTGTGTTGAGTGGGGTGGAGACTGCCACAGACTCTGCAATGCCTAGTGTCAAACCTTTTCTTGCTAGCTCATTCGCTATCTCATCCGCTATCTCATCCGCTATCTCATTACCCCGTTGGTTCCTATGACCGGAACATGATCAGAGTAATTTCAAGTCAATGGCTAAGGAATTCAATGTAGTTCCTCTCTACACTGTAAGACTAGTTTGGATGAAATGGAGTTCGAGTCTAACGCCTTGATAGCTGCTTGACTGTCTGAAAAGACAGTGCACCATCTTCCTTGTAGAGTTTTAGTGATTTGCATGCTTCTCTGATCGCTAATAGTTCTGCCTGGAACACATTATTCTTGTGTATCTTGAAATACTGCTAGAATATGTATTTTAAGTAGCTTTTGGGCCAGTTTACTCTTTTTGAGAATAAAGTTTTTCGGATTTTTTTGATACTTTGGGCTACGCCCATCAACAACTAGTGCCGATGGTTCGTAAGGAATTACTAGTTTTGACGATCAATGTACATAAGTCATTCATTTAAAATCATGCTTGAAAAATTATTGCTTTATACTTTATTTATTATTATATTAATTAATTATAAGAAGTTTTTTTTTAAATGGTAAGTTTTCATAGCTTTAATATCTAAAAATGAAACAGTTTTTATGACATATGGATTTCAAAATTCAAACAATAATCAAGTTATCACTATAATACCATATAATATTAGTATTAGTATTTCTTTCGACGGATTACTGGATGTATCCATCCTTATTAGCAGAATTTGTTTAAGGACAACGGCCATTGCCGTTTTCGCCCTCTAAAATCATTGCTTTATTACCACGACATTAAATATATATTTCGTTCTATTTACAACCAATTGCCGTTTTGGTCGTGATAAACAAATTATATCAGATATCTCTTCTATTATTCACAAGTCCTTCTAAACTTTGCGGGGTCCTTCTAAACATTTGATCCGCTCTTGTAATTTTATTTAAGTTATTCCATTTTTTACTGCAAATGAATAAGGAAAAAGAGAGTCGCCTAAAATGAATAGGGTTTTTGCTTTTCAAACCAGCTAAGAAATGAGCTTGACGTAATTGCAAGCGTTAAAATGGCCAACTGGCAGCACTGGCTTCAAAGCGTTTCACCACAGATGTCACTGCCAACTCCCGCCCACAGTTTGCACCCACTATTCCAATAACTGTACTGACATAACATAATCGACTACATTTGTACTAAAAGCTCACTGCAATGCGCCCTCGGTTAATCAACTGAGCTCTCTCTCATTTCATTGATGTGCTGTTAGATAACTCTCTGCGGCTTTGCGGGCTTGCTGTACAAGCAATACGCATTCGAACGTTAATTACAAATTCTTCTTTGCAGCGCGCAATCAGTTCGAGACGAGATAACAGACCAAATAGATTCATCCTCGGTGTAACAACTGCTCACGGTGCGATTCAATGCAAAGGTGTGACTATTTTTTTTACATATGTGTGTATTGTGCTTGTGCATATTAATATTTTGTAGTTTTTTTCATATGCAAACAAATATTGTGATTTAAGTGAATTTTCAATTTTACATATTTTACTACTGAAATTGCTTTGCGCAGTGCCAAGCAAAGTGAATAAAATTTCGAAACATATATATGTGTGTAGGTACATACAAATATAATACTATTTGTGAGGAAAAATAGTCGCTTTGTTGCAAATTGTGTAGTGAAAAGAGACTATTCCAGAACGACGACAATAGTTGGTATACCAAAACGCATACAAGCCGCTAGTGACCCTCACCGTTAATTTAATTTCCGGTACGAAGGTGGTAAAGCGTGCAATAAAAGAGTAATTAATAATATTTTTTACAGGCCTTAAATATATGTGAGAGTAGAAAAAGTTACATAAGAAAAGTGCATTTAAAACAAAGCGAAAATATTGAAAAGTGTGTACATTTGTTAAAGAATTGTGAATTGAAAAATTTCCAACAACAAGCAAAAGATACACACAAAGTCGGCGAAGGCAAAGTGAGAGCAAGCGAGGCACAGGAGGTTGGAGAAGATAAGGGCGAGGCGAAAAACAACAAATACATACTACAGCAAAAGCAACCACATAAGATACTGCTTTGTCCTTACTGTCCTGAGTGCAACGCATTCCTTCGGTTCATAATCGCAATCCACCCCACCTAGTCTTCAAAGGCGCGCGCTACAGAATTAGGACAAACGTATACCGATACAGTCATTCGACAACACACACACACACGCACACACCTAATTTCTCATTCAGTCATCAGGCGGATATAGTGCGCTGAGCGTATAGAGCGGCATAACAATATGGCGGAGTTTTTGGAGAAAAGCTCTGTGGCACTGGAAGCTGCGGTTGTCAGCAATGGCACAACAGCAGCAGCTGAGGTCGCAGCAGCACCCGCAACAACAGATACTTTCGCAGGAATACCGGCACAGACTGCTGGCGCAACAACAGTGAATGACTCACACTCGCTGTTATTGAAGGAGCAACAGCATCAACAGGAGCAAATATACCAACAACAGAAGGAACAACAGCAGCTACAGCTACAGCAACAGCAGCCGGTGGCCGTGCCATCAGTAGCAGCGGCAGTGGATGTTAAACAAGCGCAGCCAGAACAGAAAGGTAAGCAAATGTAAATACTTTCACACAACGAAGAAATGGAAAGGAACAAAAAAAGAAGAAATACTTAAGGCAAGCAGTTGTTATTGAATAAGCTGGGATAAAATCGATTTCTGCATAAGTCACATACACAAATAGGACGGCAAACATTTTTTATTAGTCAATTGAACACTATTTTGCGATTAGACCCAGTTGATTGCCTTCCTCGTATGTTTCTTGATACGGTTTTTTTATACCATAACATATTTTTATATGTTGTAGAATAAATATTTATGTTTGTATTTTAGCGTTTTGCTTGTAAAGTGCATTTGCTGTTATTTGAATGAAATTGTCACAATATTTGAAGTAATAAGAGTTAGCGAGTTAGATCACTGAAAATATGGACGAAAAAGAATACTAATAACAGATTTCTTTGTACCAAAATATGCAGAATAATCTAAGGAGTCGATTTTTCCATGTCTGCCTGCATCCGATAACTAGAGTGAAAATGGATCTGTCTCAACCAAGTCCTAAAACTAGGTACGTTGGTTTTGAAAATGTGTCAAATCAGACAATAATTTCCTGTGTTGTAAGAAGTTTCCTCGTAAGTTCAAAAATAGTAATATTTTTATAATTAGTGCGGGAATATTTTTATAATTGGAACAAGTTTCGTATACACATTTGCCAAACTTGATGAATTCCTAGATTTGCTCCCATTATGTAGGATTATGAAAATTGCATTTACGGATGTGTACACCAATACTAATTTGAATAAAACAAACTTGGCACAAGATATGGACAACATTGGTTGATAGCCACTCACCCCTTTCATAAAAACTGAAATAAAAAAGGGGAACATTTCAGTAACCGGTGCATATAAATTGCTCAAAGAAAGAAGTATGATTGTTTAAAATTTTGAAAACTAATTTTTCAAATGTGATCAAACATATCCATTCAGTGTATTGCACAAATCTCTAAGTTCTCCTTAATCTGGTTGCAATATAAAAATACCGTCATTTGGCGAATAGGCTATTAGTAGAGTCGCCAATTAACGTAAATGAGGTTGGGCCCAGAATACTATACTCATGTTAGTAGTTCGAAAAAAGTGTATAGGTATGTATATATATTCTCTGCTTTTCTATAGTACAAATGGAAGAAATTTCAATTTGTTGGAAAATAATTTTGCAGTTTCGGATGGGTTAATAGGATCACGGATATTGATTTAACTCTTTCACTAACTGGCAGCCGCCGTAGCCGATTGGGTTGATGCGTGACTACCATTCGGAATTCACAGAGAGAACGTTGGTTCGAATCTCGGTGAAAACCAAAATTAATAAAAGCATTTTTCTAATAGCGGTCGCCCCTCGGCAGGCAATGGCAAACCTCCGAGTGTATTTCTGCCATGAAAAAGCTCCTCATAAAAATATCTGCAGTTCGGAGTCGGCTTGAAACTGTTGTGGAACAACATCAAGACGCATACCACAAATAGGAGGAGGAGCTCGCCCAAACACCCAAAAAGGGTGTAAGCGCCAATTAAAAAAAAAACTGTGGCATTCCTAACAGGGCATTGTCTGATTGGCAGGCATGCCAGTAGACTGGGAGCATCCTATAACGAGTATTGCAGAAGCTGTAACGACATTGAAGAAGAAGATACTATAGAACACTTTCTATGCGGGTGCGTGGCTCTGGATAGAATAAGGTTGAAAAAAACAAGCCTTGTTAAATATATTAAAACCACAGGTTGGTTCGATGAGGACAATGTAGAGTGAGGAGAGGGTATAGCCCTGGTGGTATCACAATAGGTCTACAGCAGGCCTAGGCATGTCAACTGACAACCACTATACCTACCAACTTACTGTGACATTAGGTTCCATTCGTATATTACAATCTAGTTAGAGCAAGCTTGAGATTAAAATTCGTTGAATTGTGTCGATGCCACAGAAACTTATCCATAAGTTCCATACATCTTTGTGTCCACTCTTCTTCCGTATACTTCAGCAGATACATATTTTACGTTGTCATCACTCGACTTACTATACTTATAAATTAAATATATATGTCAAATGTTGAGGTTTTTATTAGATTCCCTTTGAACGAAATGAATTCTCCACTTATAATTCTCCTTGGCTAGGGAATGAAACACCAAGAAAAGTTTAGCCTAAAACTGTCCTTCCATTTGTGGAAAAACATCATGGCGCACACCAAAAACTGCAGAAGCAGTTTGGCCAAACACCAAATAAAGGATTCAAGCACCAATTATATTTATATTTGTGTAATAATGAACTCAGCTGCAGTTTTAAGGAGAACAAAAATTCGATATTCTTTTTGGCAAGTTTCTGCTAAGATTTGCCGTAATGAATATCTGTTAGAGCTGCCAGGTAGGAAACAGAGCTTAATTGTTTGGAGAGTCTTATTCAAAGTGAGCTTCAACCTTTCCCAAAATATGCCCGATTTACGAGACCAGTTTTTGGACAGATCCCGTCAGAAATTGTGTTCAACGGTGAACTGTATGGTGCAGCTGCTGGCTGCGATATTTGCCTAGTGTGTTCTTTTATGTGATTTTCCTACTCCAGTACCACCTTTGTTGTATATCACCGGTATATATTCTCCCCCATAAGCGCACATTTATTTAAGAATGCATTTTATGCTCTTATAAAAATTTACATTTTAGCTACTTACTAATGTCTCACCTACATACTATCTACCCTTTATGATACTTAAACGTACCTTACATGCAGACACTCACGAATTCCCTCAGCCACAAACATTTTAACGGTTCATGAATTCCAAGAATTAATAATTGAATTGGGATGTCTGTGCCATTTTGTCTACACCACTCTGGCCAACTCTCTTTTTTCAGTGCCAAATGCGTTGGAGTGCCATAAATACCAGACAGTGCAAGCAAAAAATAAAGAAAAACATAAAAAAATGTATGAATGAGGCTCACACATGCAACCAGAAAATTAGGTATTAACCACGTATGACACTTTGCTATTGAAAAAGTGATGTGAGAAGAGTCACAAGTGCATACGTAAATCATATATGTATGATATACATATGTATGTTCCCATGTATACATACATATATCTACAGTATTGTGCAAATTTGAGTACACGCCATATGAAAATGAAAACTGACAAATTATATTTTTTTTTTTTCATTAATTAAAGAAAAATTTTATTTTATTAAATTTCAATTCCTTGGTATTAAAAAGCGAAATCAAAATCAATATTTTTAGAAAGTCGTAGAAAACTGTACATATTTCAATACAATACATAGAGCAAAATATTTTGCCAATCCTCTTGCACTCTCTTCCAAAGTGGATTTTGCCAATGAGGATGTGCGCCGTACTTTTGTGCCGATTTACACACGGAAACATTTGGATGGGAGTCACTGGAAATTCTCTTTTCATGTTGCATTCGCGGCCACAAGAGCAAAATTGTTTTCGGCAACATTTTGACGTTTACTACTTTAGCATCTTCCGCGGAGAACGTTCGTCAACAGTTTCTTAAATATTTCAATTTTTATTTGGTTACGTATATATAGGGTGGATAAGTTTTAAGGGCCGGTGTTAATTTTGAATAAAATAAATTTTTTTAGGAAATTATTATCATTTCTCTTTATTATGATAATAATGGTACGGCTCAATTACGTATGGAATAAAATATTTGCCAAATAGTCGCCGCGACTGGCGGCACACCTCCAAAGATCACCAAATGCAAATAGTTCGTTATCTAAAGGGTGGTTAAGTTTCCAGGGCTGGCGTTGATTTTGAATAAAATGCAATTTTTTTAGAAAATTATTGTCACTTTTCCTTATTGTGATAATATTGGTACGGCTCAATTACGAATGGAATAAAATATTGGCCGATTGGCCGGCGCGTCCTCGGCGGCACACCTCCATCCGATGGTCAAAATTTTCGATGACGCTGAGGCATAATTGAGGTTCTATGCCATTAATGTGCCGAATTATCTCATTCTTTAGCTCTTGAATTGTTGCTGGCTTATCGACGTAAACCTTTTCTTTAAATAACCCCAAAGAAAGAAGTCCAACGGTGTCGTTGACGTTTAGGTGTGATTCACATTCAACATCGGCCCTTGAAATTTAACCACCCTTTATATAAATTTTTGTACTTGAATAAAAAAAAAATTAAAAATACTTCATATTATAAATAATTAACTTGAGTATCTAGAAATGGGGGAAAAATTAGAATTCAACATAAATATGCCCCATACGTATTCCAAAATATACCAACTTTTAATAGCAAAAACAATCCTGCATTTCCCAGGCAGCGTTCTGATGCTTATCATCGTTGATTTCTTTCGCTTGATTGAAACCCAACACAGAACTCAGAACTTCCTCCCACAAAAGAAGAAAACGAATGAAGCAACAGTCAAAAATTGCTTTAAGATTGGAAATACGAATAAGAAGCACAAAGCGTGTCGCTAGTACGGGAGACAAAATCCTCTCTCTCTTCCGCATCCGCGTCTTCTCCCACGAACAAAACATTTCTCTTCCAAATGTTTCCCTATGTAAATGGGCACTTTCTAGGAAACACCAACAACTTTCAGTTGGATTTAAATCGGACTCTATGCTAACCGTCTTATGATTTAAAATTATTGGTTGCTGCTCCATTCCTGAGCGGTTTTTGGCCGTGTGCTTGGGGTCAATATCATATTGGAATATGACCCCGCAGCGATACTGGCTAATTTTTCCCATAGCAAGGGATAGCCTATCAACAATAATACGCGAATAATCTTCTTTACAAAGTTATACTATCTCTTTTAACACCTGAGTCGAATCCGTTTGAGTCAATGCAGGAGCGGTCAAGGAACATCAATATGCTATTGCTATTTTTGTTGTTCTGCTGCCACCTCATATTTAGAAGTGACTTGGTACAGGGGTTCTCTCAGGGACAGTAGAATGAAGAGATAATCGAAAAAAAGAGTGGAAGAAACATTTACTATAATTAGATGATCTTTATATAGGCTGTTTCTTAAGCTGCATAACAAATATCGATATCGATAACTAAGGTTTGACAGCTGAGAATGGCAAACTGTGTTGACATTTCTATTAATTAAGGTTTGGCAAGTCATCATGAATCATGTAACGCCAGAACAACGCTTCAAAATTGTGGAAATTTACTTTGAACAAAAAAATGTCTTCGCGAAGTTCCAAAAATTAATCATCATCTGACAACAAGACAATGCAACTTGCAAAACAGGGCGCTGAACAATCGATTAATTTCAATACTCAAGCCACCTTTGACGTCATACGGCCAGATTTTTTGGAAAAAGCACTCAAAAATTGGACTGATCGAATGGACCATGAAAATTTGAGTCTAAGCGGACAAATGCAGGATACTACATACCTATATTCAAAAAATAAATGACACGAAATTATCTACCAGATTATAATGAAAAAAAAAATCATTCCAACAATATATCTGTTTTCTATTATCATTTTAAGTTCTTAAGCTCTTAACAAATTACCTGATACTCAGGAGTATTCACTTATTTTTACACCATACTGTAGAAATGTCTTTACATGTACTTATGCCTGGTTATGTGCAAAGTGGTAGCCGGTTAGTCCCAATGTCTGCTGGAACTAAAGTTTGCCGCAGCCGCTTCACAGTGTTTGCCGAATCGGCGACGTCACTCTTTGAGAACGTTGGTGACCGTCTAAGTGTCCTTCTAAAATGGAAACGACAGCGTTAAGTGCTTAACTGCCGAACAAGTCGTCGTCGTCATATTTGGATGTGTTGTAACATGAGAATTGCATTGTGATTGTCAGAAAAAAGTTTAAAGTGAAGGTTTACTCTCATATACCAATGAGCAAGATAATTTTCATAAGTACACATATTTACTTGTAAGCATATTTATATCTACATATGTAGTATACATCCACCTACATAGGTACATTTGTAGGTATGACTGTGTGTAGCTAGTAAGAAGACTACAAGGCAAGTAAAAGAAAACAATGGCATCATGTCAACTGCCAAAGATTTCCGCACACCCTCGTGTGCACTTTTATACATTCATGTTTCACATATACATATGTACATGCATACAAAGATACTTACTAGTATGCACATTCATGTATACTTTTTGGCTTAGAGTTCGCGACTCTGTTACGACTCCATTTTCTCTGTCATATCGCTTACATATCTAAGGTACAAGCCTGAAATGCGCATTGCCGGGGTGTGGAGGGACTCAACGCAATTTTTTGCATATTTTTTTGTTATTTAACATGAAGTACTTGCAAAATGAATTGGTACATTTATATGTATGTACAGTGTTAGAACAATTACAAATCGGCATGTAACTATGCAAGTGCGAGTTGAAAGACCTCAATGTGTGACAATTGCCGTATCTTACATCTGCGATTTGCGACAATAGCTAACAAACAAAACACATATGTACATATATGTGTGTGTGTGTATTCATACATACTTACTATGCACATATGATAAGCAAATAATACTAATGCGTATATTTTTTAATTATTTTATATGTTTCTTTGCTTGTGTGCTGATCTGTTGATGGCAGCGGATTCGGTGCATTATTTTATTCACTTCAGCAACATATTTCATTGCAATTTATATATGCTTTGTGTGTGCGTGTGTTGTTAGAAATGTATGTATTTATGTGAATGCTTCTTGTGGAAATGTCATGCCAAATTAACCCCAGAGTGGTAATGATATTTTTCTTAAGTGCAAATTTTAATTCCATTGTGCTCGGATTTTCAACTATTTTTTTGGTCAAAGGATTTTCTAGTTCATCTAACTTAATTGATGCCGTTTTGTTAAATTGGAGCCGCTACGAGCTCATTTAGAAACAACGTTGCATCATAAATTTTGAAATTATTAAGTTAATGAATTTACTTATACCTATATACTCGTTACATATACAACTTTTGACAAAACAACTTATGTGTCTTTAACGGGTTTTGTTTTAAGGTCAGTAAATTTTTATCTATCATAAAATAATTTAGTATTTTGTTAAACATTTACTGCTGCGAAATACATTTGATGGAATAATATTTTAATGCAAGTTTTTTTCGAGTAAAGTACAGTCTTTACTTGAATTATCAAGTTATATAAAGGGCGTTCAAATCAAAATGCATATCGCGCACTTCGTGAAGAAAATCATCTTCAGTGATGAGGCACATTTTCACCTCAGTGGATTCGTCAATAAGCAGAATTGCCGCATTTGGGCGAATGATAATCCAAGAGTGATTGCCGAAAAACCAATGAGTGAACCACAAAGAGTGACTGTTTGGTACGGTTTATGGGCCGGCGGCATCATTGGGCCGTATTTTTTCCAAAATAAGGCCGGTCAGGCAGTTACTGTGAATAGTGTTCGCTATCGTGAGATGATAACGAAGTTTTTATTGGGTTATTGAAAAGAAGGGGTACGTCGATAAGCCAGCGACAATTCAAGAGCTAAAGGATGAGATAATTCGGCACATTAATCGCATAGAACCTCAATTATGCCTCAGCGTCATCGAAAATTTGGACCATCGGATGAAGGTGTGGCGTCGATGCCGCAGCGGCCATTTGGCCAATATTTTGATCCATACGTAATTGAGCCATACTAATATTATCATAATAAAGAGAAATTACAATACTTTTCTAAAAAAATTGTATTTTATTCAAAATCAACACCGTCCTTTAAAACTTAACCACCCCTTATATTTTATATATATATATAAATGGTGCGTACACCCTTTCTGGGTATTTGGCTGAGCTTTCCCCTCCTATTTGTGGCGTGTGTCTTGATGTTGTTCCCCAAAATAGAGGGACTTACAGTTTCAAACCGACTCCGAATGACAGACATTATTTATGATGGGGTTTTTAATGGCAGAAATACACTCGGAGGCTTAGCATTTCCTGCTGAGGGGCAACCGCTATTAGAATAAACCCATTCGGCTACGGCGGTCGCTAGATCAAATACGCTTGCTTTAGTAAACATTCTATTCCATAAAAATTGTAGCCTCTAATCAAGTGAATCGGACTGTACATCTTGGGCATCCTATACCCAATATATATTTTTTCATTTTTCCAAAGTACTACATTCATTGCTCCATGTTTGCTGTTTGCTTGTCTCACTGATATTAGATAAAACGCGAAATTAGTTAATAGACATTTTATCCCTTTAGACAAGTTTTGTATGGTTAGATAACTGAAACTTTATTTACTCATGTAGTAGTTCATATTCATTGTGATTGTCTGTTCAATTGTCTGTGGCCAGCGTATATTGAGGTTATGGATGGAATAATTTATGAATTTTAATGTTGCTACTGCGTTGCGTTAATTAATGCTTAGCAATACTTGAAGCAGCAGTGCTGCATGCATACACACCCACATGAATACGCAGCTATCTACATACATAGTTATACTCAAATTCAAATCTAGATCAACGTATTCAGATAAAGATCGAATGATGTGCGTTGTACTACGTTTTTGTGCAAAAGTCCAGGTTAATTTGTGTGTTGAAGTCAACTGTACATTTAGCTGCTTCATTTCATCATTTTCTAAGCAATTTTTTGCTATTATATAAGTACAACAACAAGTAGCGTAACAGTTTGCAATTTGTAATTTCAATTTAACAGCTTTACAATTAGCAATTTTTCTCCATTGTGTTTTATTATCGTTATGTGGGACCAACTGATTTACCCGATTTATTGCTGGGTGATATCACTTGGCTGCTATAGTCTCAAGTTTACACCTTTTGCTTGACATTGCGTTGTATCAGACAATTCTTATTTTTCTACAAACTTTGCTTCCAGCTATGCTTTACGGCTCATCGTGCTTTAAATAACCAATTCTAATTTTATTGCCGTTGTGTTTTATGATTGGTGCAATGTGGACTACAATCAATTTGAACAACGCTTGTTGATGATTTTATATTCGTAGATTTATATACATATATACATATGTACAAGTATATGTGAATGTATGTGCGGCATGTACCTACCATACATACATATGTACAATTGAATGAAGTCATCAAGAATTAAGCGCCGAGAATACTGATTTTTCGAGGGGTCTACTGGTGCAATTTGTGCAAAATTTATTTGTCCAGTGCGTGATGAAATGAAAGTAGTTTATATGCACAAATACACCAAAATGTTCAGTAAGATGAATATCTACATACCCATGCGACTATACGCATATAATTTGTTTAAGTAAAATAAATATATTTAAAAAGTTTGCAAACGGACTAAAATTTATAGAATAATTTCTTCATTAACCTGAGCGCCCGCAGTATGTGTATATATCTTAAGATGCGTATAATGTGGCATTCATCAAGAAAACTGCTTTTTGATAAATAAGGGGAAGTACTGTAAGATTGCTAGTGATTTTTATTATTACTGCCTGCAACTGCGGCTTCACCTGCAAAAGTTTTTCATTTAACACAATCGGAGCTAACACACTTTTGTTTAGGTTAAACTTTCTTTATATCCGAAAAAACAGGGTTTGTTTCTGGCTGTTTTCTTGCTAAATCTCTGGAGTAATAACCTAAACCCTTTTGTTCTCATTGTGTTCAAGTGAGAACAAAATCGGCAAGGTGTTGCAGGTTTTTAGGAAGTTGATGTGACATACAAAACAAAAAAGATAAGCTTTGTTAAATCGGACTATTAATAAAATTTCAGCGAGATATAATAAGTTAAAATAATAAAAAACAAATCACATGTTCATACGAGAAAAAAAAATAAAAAAAAGTCAATGCGATTTTTGAGCGACTTCAAACGTACACTTTATTATACTAAAATTCAATAGGCTATAAAATTGCAACTGCCTTAGGATTATATATTATATGTCTGGGTTTTTTGCCACCGATGAAATGCCGACTAATTACGAAACTGAAAGATAAAAATAGAACTGGATTGAAAATAGACTGGATTCAGTAGAGAAGACGATAATTTTGCCAAAATGGCTTTTCAATATAAATAGCAAGGAAACCGGCGCATATAAAGTTCGATGTGCACAATCTTTTATGAGAGCTCTTCCAGCGCTTCCTTCCAACGAAATCAGACATGGTGTGGTTGACAAAAATTATTGGAGAGCCTCTTTTTCTATCCTATACTCCAACTAGGAGTGATATCATGACAAGAACGTCTCCCTGCTTACCTATGGGTATACTCGTATTATGTACTTCCAAACGTATATAAGTAGACAAGACATATTCAGAGTAATAACCAAAGTTAACCATAAATACGGCTCATCATAATAATATTCCAAAAAAATTATATTTAAGTAGTTAAGTAAGCTTTTTTCTTATGCCTCGATCATTTTATAATTTCTTCCAAAAAGAAATTTCGTTATAATAATTGATACTTATATAATATGTAAATCCGAGTATGAACTAAATCAGACTATAAGCTCCATTGAAATTTGGTGCATGTATTTTCTCCATGTAACGAATCCTCGACATTTTAAAGAGTTTGATATGATTAAAAGGTTAGAAACTCTGATGGAAATTTGTTGAACTGTTTTTGCACTAAGTTTGAAACTTTATGTGGCTTTTACAGGGGAATGAGCTATTAATTAAATAAGAAACAATTAAATTATCGAAACGTGTCAATGATATACATAGATATTTCATGAATTCTGATCTATCATAGAAAAGTTTAGTATTTGATTATATTTTTTCAAGCTACGGCACCCCAGCGCAATCTAGTATGTCCAAACAAACTCGTAAACCCTCTGACACTTGCTCACAGCAACTTATTAAAACTGCATCGCAATGATGAACGAACCAAAGTGCTAGGTACCGGTGATGGATTGACGACTCGTCAGTCACTTGGTTCTACATCAGTAGTCATAGCCCAATCTAATCGCAATGCTTTCGATATAATATATTTAACATTTACATGTCCTGCATCGTCCCTGCAGCATTACAATGAAGATAATAAAATAAAGGGTCTTTCAAAACTGACGCATAGATGTCAGTAGTGAATAATGCCTAGACGGTACCTTTTTTATGTCATCTCTGACATTTATCAAGAAGACAGATGCTTAATTTTACACGATAGAAGAACGCACTAAAATTATTGAAACTTATTATGAAAGTGGTCGATCTTTAGCACATCGCTAATTGGGGAATTTTTGGGTAAAAATAAATGTCCGAATGAGTCGGCCATTCAAGGGTTGATGAAAAAATTTCAAAAAACTGATTCTGTCGAAGATAGAGAAAGGACTGACAGACCAAAAACTAAACGTTCTGTAGGGAATAGACTGTAGCGCAAAGTGTTGCTGAACAACCTACAGCCAACAACATCGATATCTTGACGTCCTCAAGAACTAGGCATTCATGAATAGATTTTTTGGCAGATTACACCTATAGCCTTCCTCATGGTGGAATTAAATTATGTAATTTTTCAATCAAAATTGTTAAATACAAGTAGTGAAACCTGACCTAAAACAAAATCTAGGCGCGTCTTTTGGAAGACCCTTTACATGCAGGGGAACAATCGCCAATCGTGTGTTCTGTGACAATCCATTTTTGTTTCTTTCCCTATGAAAATTCTATTTACTAAAAGACAATTGCTACTCTGAGTATTGGAGGGTACATATTGGGAAATGGGAAGTATAATATAAAGTTCAGTTCGTCTCCAATTTATAATTACTTTCATTTGCAATTTCACCTAGCTCTTATCAATCGTTTTTGTTATTATAGGTATTACCTTCTTTTATTTTGCTTTAACTTATTAAGATTTCTCATTTAGTTACATGTCTACAATACGAATATGTAATACATATTACATAGTATAGTGGTTATCTTTGTGATACCGGTTTGCTGGTTGGCTAAGATAGTCAACGGTTGATGATTCAATATTTTTATTTTTTAAAATATGTTTTTTTCCAAGCATTCGTAAATATGTGCCTATATTTTGCGTTTTTGTATTACATATGTATGTATATTTGTGAATAGTGTTATATGCTAATTAAAACAAATTATAAACATAAAAGTATGTAATTTATGATGTATGTGTGTTTGTGTTGAATTTCCAAGGTTGGTTGCTGTTTTAAATAATTTTGTTTTATTTCTATTAACTATTTGCTTTTAATAAATTCTTCGCAACCATGGTAGCTTGAAACATAAAAACAAAAAAAACAATTTTTTTAACTCTTTATGTCGTGAAAAAATCTGTTTTCAAATCATTGGTTGTTCGAATTCGACATAAAGCTGTTGGTTCCTTAGATTGGAGAAGAAGGTTGATACTCAATTAAGTATACACAACAGCACTGCTAATTTGTGGAACAACATCAAAACGCACACCACATAGGAGGAGGAGCTCGGCCAAACACCTAACAGAAGTGTATGCGCCAATTATTTATTTTTTATTTTTAACAGCACTGCTAATTTATATCTACAACAAATTAGTGTTATAGTACATTCCAGTCATTTTAGTTTTGGAGACTCATAAAATAACTGAACCCTATGTTTTTAGGTCGCACGGCCTCTACGGCCTCTAACAGTTAGAACAAGTTTTTTCTGAAAGCGGTCGCCCTTCGTAAATCAATGCAAAACCTCCGAATATATTTTGCCCATGAAAAATCTTCTTGTAAAAAACCTGTTGTCGGTCGGAGTCGGCTGAAAACTGTAGGCCCCTCCATACATCAAGACGCACACCACAAATTGGCGTAGGAGCTCGACCGAACGCCTAACTGAAGTGTACGCGTCAATTAGTTATTTTTTATATTTTATATTATATTTTTATATTATTGTACTAAATCCAAATGCCATAAAATACCTGGTGATTTGTTGTTTTGCTTGTTTATTTTTAATTTTTTAGAACACTTTTACAATTGTCACTAACACATATGTATATGTATGTGAAAACAGCCAAAATTTAAATAAGTCATTTTTTGGAAAAAAAGCTTTAAATTCAACGTTTTTAATTTTTATTTCATAAGATCGGGATACCTGGGTGGCCAATATATGCCACCGAAACGGCTTATCGGTTTGTTAGGAAGGGAATCGCGCAATAGCGATTCATGGACGACCAAGGTTTCTTTGGTGGTGTAGGGCGAGGTGTGCTGAAACCGTGTGTGTGTACTAAAGTAAAAATGGCCTTTCATTATTGGCAGAAAATAAAGAATCAGATCGCACCGATAAAAGAGACCGTCCACAAAAATTACTTGCTCTCGACGATTTTCAAAAAAATATGGTGCGATTATTTTACTGCTTTCCAATTCACACCAAACCGTCACTTTGAGACTATGAAGTGCTTGTTGATATTTTAATAGTTTGTTCTGTCCTTTATGTAACCAATTACGGAGATTTTTTCTCATTAACTTTATTTTTTTCCATTAACTTTGAATATAAATGGACTTCATCAGTCAAAAAGATAATGTTTATCGTACGAAATCAACAAGATAGATTGTGTCGGTTTTTATTATTTATTATTTAAATTGTTATAAATATTAAAAAAATTGTTATCATATTTCTTTAGTATTGCAGTTAAAAAATAATTTAATAATTCCTAGATGGTGCCTGTTATTCGCATTTGTCAAGTAGAGCGGTAGTACACCGCGAGATAGACCAAAATCTGGTCGTTCTCTTAAGAATATTGCTGCTTCAGCGCAAAGTGTTGCTCAACAACCTTCCATAACGGTATCTCTACGTTCTCAACTATTAGGCATCCATGAATCGACTGTTTGGCGGATTTTACCTGTAGATTTGCTGATAGTGGATATTTAAATGGTGTAATTTTTCACTTATAATTATCAAGAGCCTTTTTTGAATAAAAATAGTGAAACCTGAAAGAATCTAAATATTTACATGCTTTAAAACAATGTCTAGGCACGTCTTTGAAAGACCCTACCTTTATTATGTGATGTGAAAAATTTTGTACAAAATGTGAAACTCTGCGTTATATAGTTTTTTGTAGTATGAATAGTATACTTATGAAAAAATAGTGGTATCTCCTTGACATTGAATGGTATAAGACTAGACGTAGAATAATAGCACCAAATACTTAGGGGTGATTATCGACAAGAAACTAAATTGCAACATGAATGTATAGGACAGAGTAAGAAAAGCTAAGGCAGCTCTATTTTCATGTAAAAAAGCCATAGGATGCAGCTGGTGGGGTTTTTGTCCGAAGAATACTCAGTGTCTATGTAGGAACGTTATTACACCTATCTTCCTTTTCAGGCTTCAGAAGGTTCCACGTAAGACGTTTGTATCAGGCTCTCTTAGAACCACACCCTCTGATGCTTTGAGCACTCTTTTCTTCTTACCTTCCCCAGATTTAGTTACAACTAATCAATGGCGCTATTTAAGTGTTGGACCCTCCGTCACAACACTCGGTCTGGGTCCAACCAATCCTGTTGTACCATATTTTAATAAGTTAGTAAGTACTAGAATTCCAGCTAGACGCGAGTTGGTTGGTAATACACATTTTCTGTCTACTGTAAAAAGCCAAAAGGAAGCGTTTTGACTCGTTTTTCTAATTTTTTTTTGTGTGCTACTACCATGTGTTATGGTCAAAATAGCGTAGCCGTTGTATTTTTACACGCTTAACTATGTCCACGGCCATATATAGTTCATATAACTCGCTGTTCTACGCGAGGAGGGGGCCAAAGATCTTACGTAGAATTTTTCTCTCGAAGGCTCCCAAAACTTTTTCATCCGCTGTTGATATCGTCCATGCTTTTGCGCAATATATTAGGACGGCAATGATGAACGTTTTGTAGAGTGGCAGTTTATTCCTTCGAGAGTGAGCTCTACTTCTCAGTTGCCTACTGAGCCCAAAGTAACTCCTGTTGGCAAGAGCTATTTTCCGTTTGATCTCCAGGCTGACGTCATTTATGTTATTAATACTGGCCCAAAGGTAGACAAAGTCCTTCACAACTTCGAATTGTTGGTTGTCAACACTGACATATTGTCCAAGATGCCAAAACTCCCTGTGTGTTGACAGCAGATACTTTGTTTTACCCTCATTCACCGCAGCACCTACAGTGCTCGCCTCTCTCTTTAAACTGGAGTATGCCGAGCATACAGCGCGGTTGGTTTCGCCGATAATGTCAATGTTGTCGGCATATGCTAGTACCATGGCACTCTTATGCAAGATAGTACCAGTGCGGTTCAGTTCGGCAGCGCGAAAGATTTTTTCCAACAAGAGGTTGAAAAAGTCACAAGATAGAGAATCGCCTTGTCTGAAACTTCGCTTGGCATCGAACGGCTCGGAGAGATTACTTCCAATTCTGACGGCGCTTGTAGTAGCACGCAACGTCATCTTACACAGTCGTATTAGCCGTGTGGGGATACCAAAACGTTTTTCTTGTCACTGTAACGTATTTCAGGCTGAAATTGTAGGAAATGCGCTATTTAATCGGTCAAGGAAAAATTCTCTATGTTAGTTGTTTCAAAGATTGAACGTACCTCTTTTCGACTAATGCAGAAGTTCAAGAACAGAGAGCAGAAAGAGTCCCTCAGACATCTTCTCCGTTACTGTCCCAAGCGGCATACCACTAGGTTTTAATACTTTGGCTCATCGTTCTTGCGTGATACTGATTACCTTAGGGATATATGTAAGTGTCAGCCGGATCAATGGGTTTGCACTTAAAAAAAAAAGGTTAAATGAGGAGTAGCAGATAAACAGCTACTGTGATATCACAATGGATATGCAACGCTCTAAGTGAGTTGGTTTAGATACCGACTGCTACTTCTACCTACCTATCTACCTCCTAATTTGTAACGGGTGCATAAGAGAAGAAATCGTAGGTATACGAATTAACAGTGATTACTTAGGACTAGAAGAACTTTCGGATTGCAGAATTTCGTATGCTAATTTACATATTTGCTATATTAATACAGTTATACAGTTGATAGTAGTTTTAAGGTTGAATAAATGAAACATTTGATTTAAGTGATTGTTATTTAGTTCGAGGTATCCCACCCAAAAGAGGCTAGAAACACATGGTTTAAGTCCATTTTACCGATTCACACATACATATGCCATGACTGCTTATAAGTAGATGCGAATGTTTGTAAATGCATTTGTGTTTACAAAATCGATATTTGGTGCGGCTAGCCTCAATTAGTAAATCTGGAAGTGTTGAATTTTGTATGTTTGCGTAAGTCAGCTATAAATCTATGATTGCACCCTTAAATACATACATATGGACATATATATGCACATATTAGTGAGCATACACATAAAATTTTAATGTCTTACCGTTCCTATTATTTTACATACATACATAAAAGGTAATTCGGGGGAGTGGCTGAATCTTTTTATAGTAATGACCAAAAACTTAGTTCCGAAACATTAAAACTGAAATGGATATTTAATCGTGCCGAAAATTGTACAACCATTTATTTGCCAAACTTTCCTTTTAGGTAAATTCAAATATTTGCTTTAGGCAATATGTTTGTAGTCTTAGCATTGAATCAATTACAGTTGCCAATGTTGCGTAGAATAATTAAATTTAATTGAGACTTATGTCAACGGTTGCTCTTGATTTCTTGTAATTGCTTCAAAAAGTACAGTTATTCTGACGTACTCTAGTAATCATGGGAACTGCATGAAATGCCAGAAAGCCACTCTACCATAGGCGCAGCTTGAGACTCTTAGCTGGCACTAATTTAATTTTTTGGAATTTTTCTTTAAATATTTCAGACTCCAAGTACATGCATACATATGCACAAGTAGCCGCATCTAATTGAAAGAGTTTTCATTCGATCCGCTGATTCGCCTTGAATTACGACATGGAATCTGCTATAGAGCACCCTTTTGCACAATGAGTTTTATAGAGTGAGATTGGCATCAATTACCTGTTGCTTGGCTAATTTGCATGCAAACATTCAAGTGCAACTTACAGACTTTATGCGACCACTTATATGTATATGAACGTATGTGCATGTACCTGTATATATTATTTGCATATTTACTTAGGTGCATATGGTATATGCTCGTGTCTATGGACATATTTGTGATATGTATGTATGTGCATATGTACGCCAATGTTTATAGAACTCAAAGCAGTTCCGACGCTTGCTCAGCCCAATTAATTTTCATGCAACAGCTTAACCGCTGCAAAACAACTGCCAGCAAAAAGCGCTTGCTTCACACTCTTTAAAAGGATACATTTGTGGTTTCGCAACGTCAAAGATATCACAAAGAAAACGATTTAATACGCGATAGTACTAAATACCACGCCCAACAACAACTATTTTTCTATTCATGGTGCTAACTGCCATACATTCGAGCACTCATACGCACGCACAGATAGATGTACATGGCTTTAGCCACTTTTCACTTACAATCCACCGTCATTAGCGGCGTTGGTAGAAGTGGAGCGTGGCTATCTTTAGGAAATTTTCGCGTCGGTCACTGTGAGTGCCCTTCAAGTGATTCAACGACTAATGAATACCAGAACGTGTTGATGACTTGGTATACACTTACATACATACTCGTATAAGGTATATGCACTTGTGTCTTGGCAGTCGCGTAATGTGGGCCAAATAGTAGAACAAAGTGTGAATGCACTCAATTAAGAGTGAATGAGCTGCTAGCAACAACAAACATACCAACGTAAAAGCGCATTGTACACCTACCCGGTGAAAATGTGCAAATACGCACATATGCATGCTGAGGAGGCAACCTATTTTTTCGGATTTTCGGGGCTAGTGTCGGGATTCAGATATTCAATATATTAAGACCACTGAACTCGAAAAAAGCCATGTGGGATCGCTACCGAGAGCTAGAAAGGAAGAGAGACGTATTATTAGAAAGAAAAAACGAGAGTGCGAGGAGCTTGAGATGCTGGTCAACAGGAATAACACCCGAAAATTCTACCAGAAAGCTAGGCGAATTACAGAAGGTTTTAAGACCGGGGCGTTTTCCTGTATGAATAAAGACGACGATCTGGTGACTGACATCCAGAGTGTACTTAAACTATGGAGGGAACACTTTTCGAACCTGTTAAATAGTGATAGCTGCGCATGTCACAGAAAATGTGAAGATCCCGATACCCCAATCGTTGACGACGGAATTGTCGTCCGCTACCCGACCATGGCGAGGTGAGAATAGCGATAACGCGGCTAAAGAACAACAAAGCTGCAGGCAATTCAAACATGGCGACGAGGAGCTGGTAAGGTGCATGCATCAGCTTCTATGCAAAATATGGTCGGATGAAAGCATGGCGGCCGATTGGAATTTAAGTGTGCTCTGCCCAAGGGTGACCCGGCAATCTGTGCAAATTATCGCTGGATTAGTCTTCTAAATATCGCCTATAAGGTTCTAGCGAGCGTATTGTGTGAAAGGCTGAAGCCCTTCATCATCCAACTGATTGGACCTTATCAGTGTGGCTTTACAATACGTCAAATCTTGGAAAATTCCTATGAAAGGAGAATCGACACACACCATTTCTTCGTTCACTTCAAAGCTGCATTCGACAATACGCAAAGAAGTTACCTACATATATGCCGCGATGTCTGAATTTGGTATCCCCGCAAAACTAATACGGCTATGCAAGATGACGTTGCTCAATACCAGGTTTCAGACGGGGTGACTCTCTGCCGAGTGACTCCTTTAACCTGATGTTTGAAAGGATCTTACGAGCCGCAGAACTTAATCGCTCAGGCACAATGTTTTATAAGAGCGAACAATTGTTGACGTATGCCGATGATATTGACATCATCGGCCTTAACAACCGCGCTGTTAGTTCTGCCTTTTCCCAACTGGATAAAGCGAATTCAACAAAGCGAATGGGTCTGGTAGTGAATGAGGGCAAAACGAAGAATGATACTTCTTATACTTCTTGTCATCAAACAAACAGCCGGTTCACTCGCGTATCGGCCCCCACGTCACTGTTGTCAGTTATGATTTCGAGCATTAACACCGATAACAATGTCAGCTTGGAAATCCAACGAGGAATATCTCTTGCCAACATGCGCTACTTTGGACTAAGTAGGCAATTGAGTAGTAAAGTCCTCTCTCGACGAACAAAACTAACACTTTACAAGGCTCTTATCATGCCCGTCCTACCGTATGACGCAGCAGCGTGGGCGATGACAACATCCGATGAAGCGACCCTTGGAGTATTTGAGAGAAAGATTCTGCGGAAGATTTTTGGTCGTTGGTAATGGCGAATATCGTAAGCGATGGAACGATGAGCTGTATGAGCTTTACGACGACCTAGAAATAGCGCAGCGAATAAAGATCCAGCGGCTACGCTGGCTGTCAATATTGCTTGAAATGCTCTCCTACGAAATAATAAATAAGAATCAGTTTTAAATACACTTTTCTATTCAAATTAAAAATTATTTCATCGGTAGCAAACCAGTTACATGTATACTTTTTTAATCATTTTTTGGCATGTGGATATCTCATAAGGTAACTTAAAAAAACAACTCGATGACCTTGTTTGTGCGGGACAAAAACCAGTATAATATGGTTTGGCCTTGAAATAATAAGGTATAAATTTAGTTTTAAATTTAGTTTTTAGTCGAATGAAAAATCCCACTTTGACCCATTTAGAGTGCTCCAATCGAGTCCAAATGTATGACCGACCCCCACTAACTTTGGACGGCCGATCCACCCATGCCAGTGGCACACCCCCTGGAGCTCGCCTGGGGGGTGCCCCATACAATCATTTCAAAATATCACCATTTTTAGCCTTTACATGAGAAAAGAAACTAAAAAGTTCGACCCAAATTGGGGGACATCAGAATTCGTTTTAGAGGTATGATCCCTTCGGCAAAGTTTCTTATTTTGATCCCTAGAGTATGATTTTTACAGAAGTATGATTTACCACAAATCGACCCGGCCTAATATATGTACATATATATACTGGAAGTGGATGCGGTCTGCCACTCTGTATCACCTTTGCCATATTAAGAGACTTAAACGAATTTAAAAGTATTTTCTTCGACTGCTTCGTATGTTGCAAGATGTGCCTTATCTTTGACACCAGTGGTGTAATTGACTGCCCATTTCTTTTACAGCGCATTTAATATATCTTTTAATTTCCATAAAAAAAGCTGCGGAGCAATCATTTTTTCTTTCTGGGGCGGGAGCATAGAACATTGAATGAATTTAATAAAATTCCAAATTCTTTGGCTTTTGATTTTGCTTCTTCTAAACAAAGTTTAAAATTGTCACTGCATTTATTGTAAAAATAACTATAAACTATTATCGCTAAGTGTTTTTTATTTTTTGTTGTAGTCTGTAGGAAATCATGTATTTCTAGATTTGCTAAAAAAATAATCATACCACACGAAGAGAAGAAAGATTATTGAGTGTAATTTTCTGTCTCCATTTCACATGCTTTGTAAAAAATTTTAAATACAAATATGTGCTAAAAAATTTCGGGATCCCGAGGTATCGGGATCTAGATCCCTAAAATATACTCTTAATTAGATAAAGTGCTTTTCTGCTGATAATAATTGCAATGTGTACAGCAATGTTTAGAGGTAGCCCGATATACTACACTTAAATAAGTTTTATGTTCTATTCAGTGCAATCTTAATTAAAATGGCGAGAAAACTGCAGAAAAGTATAAGTCAGTTAGTGACTTATCAGCGATGTGATATAAAGTCGTGTTATATTTACATATAAATTAAAAGAAAATTGTATACTTCCCTAATAGACTTTTTGTTTGAAGAGAATCTTTTCAAAGCCATTGAACTGATCCATATTTTGCTGCTCATGCTATTATGTGTTCTATACTTTCTTTTGTCGAACCCCCTTAAGTTATTACATACACATAATCAAGAGTACAGTTTATATAATAGAACAATGATCGGCAGAATTCAAACTTAGAGTTCTGTTATAAAAAAATTAATTACTGTTAAATAGACGTAGTATTTCCGCAATACGGATGAAACGGTATACCGAAGTTAAAAACGTTGGCGTCTTCCCCAGATGAAGCAATAAACAAAAAATTTCCAAAGCAAAATGAGAAGTTCATTAATTTGTTTGTAACAAAGCTGTACTTATCGTTGCGTGAAGATGAATCAGTTTTAAGGAAAAATGGTGTTAATGTATCCAAAGACACCGTTCGACGATTTTTAGGAGCAGAAGACCTCAAATGCCGGAGCATATTGAAAAACCGCTGCTCTCTGATAATGAGACTGGCATGGGCTAAGGCAAATTTAAAAAGGAATGAGAGAAACGTAATATTCAAGGGGGAATCTTCTTTTTGACGAATACAAACAGCACAATTGCCGTCAGCTGCGAAGATGTTTGGAAGAACATGCAAGAACATGTCTATAGTGGAAACAACAAAATGGGATTGAAATGTTGGATTGGGCTCCACAGTGACCTGAAACCATCCATGCTGAAAATATTTGGGCAATAGCAAAAACGCAAAGTAAAACAAATATGGGCGGTCGTATACATTCTGTCAAAAAAGTACCGGAAATTGTTCAATAAAACGCAGAGTAATTGTTATCAAAATTTATTTTGTCGCCTTCAAAATAGGCTCCATTCGAAGCAATACACATATGCCAACGATTAGTCCAGTCATCAAAGCACATTTTAAACGCATTTGTAGAGATCTTCTTCAACTCCTTCAGCGAATTCTCCTTAATGGCCTCTGTCGCCTCAAAGTGGCGTCCGCGGAGTGGCATTTTAAGTTTTGGGAAAAAGAAAAAAGACAGTGGGCTAAATTCGGTGAATACGGTGGTAGTTCGATGATATTTGTCGACTTTTTGGTCAAAAAGTGTTCACAATATGAGCCTTGTGAGACGGTGCCTTGTCATGGTGCAAAATCCATGAGTTTTTTTTCCACAAATGCGGCCGTTTCCTACCCACATTCTCTCTCAAACGTCGGATGACTTCCAAATAATATTCTTTATTGACCGTAGAAGCATTTCGGACGAATTCCGAGATTCCGAGTGCGCAACACCATGATAATCAAAGAAAACGAGTAGCATTACTTTCCGACTTTTTTTGGGTTTCGGCTCATGTGAATAGCGCCATTCAGCCGCCTGTTGACAGGTTTGCATGTCAAACTCATATACCAACGTCTCATCACCTGTTATGTTGCGCTGATGCGCTGGATAAACGTTGGTTTCGAATTCGTTTGCTCAAGTATGTGTTCAGCCACCTTCTTCCTATGAATTTTTTGAAAGAAATTCAACTCTATTGGAACGAGTCGAGCAGACACGCGTCTCATGTCCAATTGATGATGTAAAATGTTGCGAATTGATTCGTGAGACATGCTAAGCTCACGAGCGACCTCCTTTTAACTTAAATAATTGTTTTCCAATACTTTTTCCTTGACTTTGTCGACGTTTTCATCCGTTGAAGACATTGATGGGCGACCAGATCGGGGAAAATCTTCCACGACTTCTCGGACCTCTGCAAAAGCCTTATACCACTCGTAGATCTGTGTTTTTGATAAAGCACACTCGCCATAGGCTTTCTGCAATGATTTGGAACACGAAATCTCGTTAAAAATACAAAATTTAAGACAAATTCTTTGTTCGATATTTTAGCCATAGTGAAAATCGCAGAGCACATCTGTGGTTGACTGATATAATTAAATGCTAAAAACAAGCTAATCGACAGATCACGCTCAAACTTTGCAACACTACAGAGGACAGTTGGGAACGCGCGCTTTCTGAATGAACAATTCCCGATATTTTTTTGACAGAAGGTAGTTTTTAGATTAGAAGCCGATTACCTACACAACTTGCGCTGAAAGTAACACAATAACGCACGAAATAAGAACTGATTGGCCATGACCTCTGGGACTAATTGTAAAAAAAGGAAAGTGAGAATTTGGGATCATGAAATGTTTGCTTATACCCCTTAAACTCTAGAGCTACTTAAAGGAGCAGGAGAGTCGAATTTCTCAGTACGAATTACAAATTTTTATTGAATCGTTAAAATTTAGTTTTCACTATCAAAGTATTTACGACCCTCCAGGTATAATTCAATTTGCAAAAAAAAAAAAATTGTATTACTTATATTTTCCATGGGCTTTCCTGTATCGCTTTTGAATGGCTTCAACATTCTTGAAAAGGGTAACTTGGATCAGTATTTTAAGTTTTGGTAAAATACTAAAGACTCACGAGCGATAATCATCATCATCATCTACGATAATTACAGCTCGGGGTGAGCTTTAGCTTCCTCAACGATCCTCTTCCATTTATATCGGTTAAGAGCCACCACCTTCCAGTTTTTTACTTTAAACTTCTTCAGGTCTTTGGCGATGTTTTGTAGCCATGCCAACTTAGGTTTGCCTTTGCATTTTTCTATGACTGGATTGTAATCAATTATTTTTTCTGTGGACCAGTCCAATGCAAATGTTGAGTTTCAAAAGAATGTCGATAATCTTGCCGTTGCACAGGCTAATCAGCTCATTGTTATACCGTATCCGATAACCGCCGCTGTGATCTCGTATGGGACGAAACATTATTCTTAAGATAACGCGGTCAGAAATCCGAAGTCTTTCTTCTTCTTCCAGTGGAAAGACCAAATTTAAGCACCGTGTGTAAGTACTTGCCTTACCATCGAATAATATATGGTAAGCTTATATTTTCTAGAAAGAAATTTTATATTAGCGGTGGTTGGCTGCCATCAGTCTCTCATGGATGATGACACTAATATCGCTCCTCTTGCTTACTAATACAAACTGGTAGTTGGAATTTTCAACACTTTCGAACTTGTAAGCATCGATAGAGATATTGGAAAGTTTTTTGTGTCTTCATCTTTTCAGATTTTCATGTATTGTATTTTGTTTTTTTTTCGTTTATTATTAGACCAACAGAAAAATATCGTCCACACGCAAGATGTGCAAATGTATTTACTTAAATGCATCAAACATCGTTTCTTAAGAAACGTCCCAAAATGCCGTTTAAATAATGACGTTTGATTCTCCAAATATTTAGCCTTCAAAATATATTTTCTGCCTATGTTCATATGTGCATATATGTATATGGATGTGTAAGCAAGTTGTATATTTAGTACAAATGTATTAATTGCATTTTTAAGCATTCAACTTTCGTACGCATAAATTAATTAAATGTGAGTTTTGGGTCGCATTGCCCCTTTGCTGTTGTCATTTTTCAAGCCATGTGTGCTAGTACAGTTTGATCAATAAAGTATATATAAAATTAATTTTTGCGTGCATGTAGATGCTCTTATTAAAACTTTGTCCGCCAACATCAAATAATAAAAAAAGCAATAAAACTAAACTTGGGAAAAAGGATTAAAGCTCACAACAGCTACAGGTGGAATGGAAAGTCCTTAGATATATTATATATAATTACATTTATTAAATTGTACTTTTTAACAAGCTTTCCTTAGCTTGAAGAATCTTTTTACTTAGCGTTAATAAATTATATTCGGCTGTTGCTAATTCAGCTTTATTTTACAATATAAAGGCCATCAGATCAGTATAATTTTGTACCTGTTTTTTCACCTTGATTCGCCTATTCCACTGCTAACTCGCCGAACTCTTACTTTCAAGTCATCAATGAGTCAGTTGTATGAATACATAAAATGAATTCTATTCTGAGAGCAGTAATAATATTTTTGATAAAAGAGAAACATCAAAATTTAAGAATTCTTCAAGCGCAATGTTTCTTCTCATTCTTTTGTTGTCCTTTTTAGTGTGCGTCAAGCCAATACTCTGAGTCCATTACTCTTAATCCCCTTTATTAATGATATATCTAAGTGCTTTCATTTTTTGAAATTTCTTTTATATGCAGACAATGAAAACATTTTCAAATCAATTTTAAGTCCTTCCAGATAGATCCCAATAACGTCGCGGCATAGTGTGATAAAAATCGCCTTGACCTAGATTTTAGGAAATGTTTTGAGATACCCTTTTCTATTTATTTGCTACCTCGAATTTAATTAAGGTACTTGACCACCTTGGAAAGCTAAAAAGTACAACATATTCAATAATTTTTTTTTCATGTTCTGTATAATATATTAAAATAAATTTTTTTTTTAATTTTTATTTAGAGCTTATATAATACAAAAAAAAATTGATTTATTAAAATTTCTTTTTTTAACATATATCCAGGAGGCGCCAAAGTCGAGGCCTGAAGAAAATCATGTCTTGCGGCGGACAGTTAATCTTAGAAATGGTAATTCTAAAACAAAAGAGAGAAACAAAATTTTCAAAAGGAAGGTTCCTTGCGTGAGAATTTACCACAAACTGACAAAAAAAAAAATAATAAAAAAATGGCGGATGTTTGAAAAAAGTTAAGGAAACACCCCTGTTTTTCAATATGTTATGCTTAAAAAGCAATACTTTATTAACTTTTTTTTTGCAAAATGTGGTAAATTGGCATACAAAACATCTTTACAAATAAAACAAGACCAAAATCATTAAAATCGGCTAAGCAGTTTCGGAGATAAAGTGTCCGCCATTCGAAAAAAAGTAATTTCTGGAAAAACGCGTTTAAAGTTAAAACTTGCTATTTTCTTTCCGCTGAGTCAGCAAGTAATGAGTGCAGGATGCGCCTGCACATTTTCACTGATTTCACTTTGTTAGAATTCGAATTTAAAAAAACAGTTTCAGGTGATGATTTTTAAAAGTATAAGGATTGAAAAAATGTAAAAAAAAAAATTTAATTTTTTGAAACTTATAAGGTGGTCAAGTACCTTAAGAAATCGCGTCGCACCTTTATGAATGAAATTTCAAATCTGGGTGTAATTTTCGATTCGAAATCCTACTTCTGCGTCATTTAATTTATATAATTCTAAATCATATACCCAAACTTGCCTTTAAGCGGCGCCTTGGTACATTTTTAAATTTAGCTTTACCTCACTTGTACGATCCAAGCTGAAATATGCTTTCTTTACATAAAGATTCCATCATCCTTGCTATATTAATAGAATTTAATGAATTCAAAATCACTTTTGTAGACGCGATTCCTTTCAAAAATGATAGATTACCAGATTGTGCGAGCAACTTGGGCTGCCACGTCCCCGGGTGCTCGGGAGTCGAAATCTGCCTGCTCATTTCATATGTATTCACACACTCGTCCAATCAGTTGTTGTTCAGATGGCAACGAAGCAACATGGGCTGTGTTGGTTTTTTCCGTCTCAGTTTTTCGTAAATACTCTACTTTCATGACTCCGGTGATGTCAACCAATCAGCTGATTCTTTCAAATTCGCTGAGAGCCGATTAACGGACTAATCTTTGCCATACGAGTAAAATTGTGAGAGTAACAGCAGAATTCTGCCTTCTCATTTCATACATATTTTTACGTTCTTCTAATTAGTTGTTGGTCAGACGACAACGAAGTAACATAAAAAAATAGTGCATTGATGTTTTCTTATGTCACCAACACAATATCAGTTTTTGCCGACTCCTCTTGTAAATAAACCATTGTCACATCCTCTGTTACATCAGTAAATTAGCTGTTTCCTCCAAAATCTCTTGGAGTCGGTTAAGGGCGTAGAAGGAGTATTCATTCACTTTGCTTTATCTTTGATAGCATTAGTAGTGTAATTGACTGCTCTCTTCTTTAAAAGCTCACTTATTTTTACATTTCAGAAAAAAACCTGCGGAGTAAGGATTTATTTCTTCTGGAGTGGATTAGAACGATTTATGCCCTTTCTGCTTCGATACATCAAATGAATGTGTTTCAAAACCTTTGGCTTTCGAGTTTTTTATTCCAAACAAACTTTCAAATTGTTACTGAATAATTTAAATAGATAAGTGTGAATTATTACTTAACGATATTTGTGTTGTAGTCTGTAAGAAATCATGTATTTCTAGACTTACTAAAAATAAATAAATGTAGCGTAAAGCATTAAGAGATGCCTTTGGTCCTAGGAAATGGATCGCGCTTAGTAAACAAAATTTTCGGTTCTTGGCAGGCTCATCCGCAATCTTTTTTTTAAATCTGTATACATCCTCTTTTTAAGCACAACAAGCAACGTACTTTATTATTATTATTATGAAGAGATTTAGCACTACGAGCTGAAAGATCTATCTGATCTCTCTGATTTATTTCTGAGCCCAATTTCTTCAATAAATTTCAGTATATGTCCTGTTTTATTGGGTTTTATTTTCCCTTATATTTGCCCTCCGTCCGTCTTGCTGCTCTCTGTTTAGGAGTTAGTAACTGGCGATCCTGGAGATGGAGCTCTACTAGTTGAGACTCCTTCCTTTTTTTCCTTGTTTTTCATCTATTTTTTTGGTCCATATTCCACGAGTGTGGGGGAAAGAAGGTCCGCTGTACTATAGCCACCAGTAGCACAGTACGCCCATAGTTTCTCACTGAGATGGGTAAATATCAGTGAGGTGCAACGCTATAGTACAGTATTTTACTCCTGACGGAAAACAAGTCCGATGGTGACGAGCTATCATGGATTGGTGGCAAGATGTTTAGTGATCATCCCATGTTTTTAGTCTCACTTCTTCAGGCTGATTTTTCCAACTGGGTGCCCTGAGGTTATGCCTAAGCAAATCCATCCAGTATTTCATAGATGCACGCCAATTTAACCACCAATCGTCAAGGTTAAGTTGCCAAGAAAGGAAAAATTAAATATTTTTATTTAATGTATTTCTCACATTTCACAAATTTTCAATATTTTTATATTATATTTATTTATAAATTAGTAAAATAAAAGCAATTATTCCTTTTGAATTTTAATTTGGAACTATTGGCCGACAACCAAAACACGTTGTAAGAAATTTTTTGAAAAATCTACGAAACGGGGTAAGAATCTTGAATCTAAGACATTGCCATTCGAACTCAGTGATGCCTTTATCGTAGAATCTGCATACATAAATCGTACTAAGATTGATTCTGGGATTAGACTGCCTATACTATGAGGGAAAAGCAGATCTTCGAGCAGCGAGGGTGCGAAAAGTTAATATAAATATTGGTATGGTGCCAGTCCTAGTATCTAGGACGAAAATATTAACTCACGAAAAACTTTCTCCTTGAAAAAAAACTAACTTTTATTTAAGTAGGCTTTTGTAGTTATACAAATCCATGCATATATACATACATACATATATATACCTATACAAATGCATGCCAAGATACACTTTCCATATATTCGTCAGCACGCGAATATGTTTTTGATATATGCAACTACGAGCATGTACATACATAAGTATGCATGTCATAATTAAAAGCATGACACACAAATTACTAAAGCATATGCACTTACATGCAAGCAACTTCCATAAGCAGACTTGGTGCCTTGTTAAATAAGGCAAAGATAAAATGGAAAAAAGTCCCACTATTCAATTTGTAACTGTTTCAAGTTTTCATCTACAAGAAAACTTCACAAGTCGGTGAGTAGCAAACAAAAACTCACAAAATCGCACTCTACATATAAGGAAAATAGACTCACTTTCGTTTTTCCTCCAAACAACAAAAACAAAACGCCTACAAAATGCAAGCACTGCGTTTTTTTATACATAAAATAACGTGTAACTGTTATTCCGTTATTACTGTTGGCTCTACGAAGATGTTTAAAAAATATCGCAGAAAAAGAGAGCATTTGACATTATCATCACGTTCATCAGCAATAACATTATTCTCATGACGATGATGATGATGACAATGTTGATGTTCATAATTTATTCATGCCCATTTTCGTGTTCTCCGATTGTTAACGTTAGATTCATTTGCTTCGGTTTTGGTCACTTCGCTTTACAATTTGTACACCAGTTTTATTTGAGCCGCCACTTTTGGTGGTGGTGTTTGTATATTTATGTGTATGTACACAAATATATGCACAAATGAATCAAGGAATGTATAGGTTTTCACCATACAGATTGACTAACATTCCGTTGCGTGCGTTGCTACAAGAGCGCCATCGCAGAGCTGTCAGTCGAACAGCAATCGATAATTCCCAAATACGTTGCATGAAAATAACCCTAAAGTATTTCTTATTTTTTATTCCTGCTGCAAATGATGTCCATGTATTGTGGTTGGATGACCTCAATGGCTAATAAATTGATGTTGCCTGTAATTACTCTAACAGCTAATAAGGGAATTATATGATATGTATACACGGTTGTATATGTATGTATGTATACCAACCGGCATTATTTTTTGGAGTGTTTGCTGGTAAATAAGTTATTAACTACACGAAAATTCGAGCTACATAGCTAATAGTGCTTACTTGCAATTTAATACCTGGACTTGTGCTAGAGCGACGGAACTCGGATTTTAATAGTTGCCTAAAATTATTGTTGGTACAGGAATTAATATTTTCAGCTGACCAGCTACTTAACATACATTAAATGGCACTCAATTAAACTACTCTCCAGCAATGCTATGAGGTTAAGCAATTGTAGTTATTTCTATTAACATTCGGAGAATATAACAGGTATAATTCGGTGGCGCAAAATTAATCATCCAATTTCGTTTTTAATAACTTATTTTACTAAATAAGAAAATGAATGAAAACTTTAAATCTTTCGATATGTTGATTAATTTTGCGCCCCATTGCACTCGCTAATTCATTCGTTGCTATTCTTTTTTACGACACCGTCTACGTGTACTTGTGAGTATAGAGTTTTTAAATTTGGGTTATTGTTAACATTTTCCGAAATTTATTTTTTTATTTTTCTATTTTTACAGCATAAATATTCCAACAATGTTATATATTTGGAAAATGTTCTCTTCTCTGACATTTATTATAATGACATTTGTTATCCATTTGCAAGTAATAAGCATGGAGAACGGATTTTAAGCCCTTATCCAGTTACAGCACTTCGCCTTTCGGCCCTTGAATTCAATGCTAGTAAGCGGGTGAATCTTTCGCGCTGCCATGACTAAAATGCTGTAAGAGGTTACACTAACTGAACAGATGGCGTTACAAACAACTTGTGTGACTGACTGTTGATTTTTCCTGGTTCAAATACCCGGTGTGATTGGTTTTACCACACTGGTTGACTTATATATCGTAAGTCTTTTGGTGAAAATGCATTGGGAAACTTACGTTTGAGCTCTCTAACACTCAATAATTTACTCTGAATAAAAGTATGATATGAACTTATAGAGATGAATAACTAAATAAAATTCGGTTTATATAAATTTCAATTGTGAAATTAAGTATTCGCCTATATGCACGGCAAAAATTTAATCCAAAAATTCTGCACCTGCTTAGAGATGTTATGTTGACTTGGGAAAAATGATATACTATATGTATATGTAAAGCGTCCGACAAACGAGAAGTGGATAAACTACTAAGTAAAGGGATTCAACCGCAAAGCTGTGGTCACTTAGGAAATCTGATGGCTCCTTCACGGAGAAGCAAAGTGAGACACTCAGCTTGCTGATGGACTCTCACTTTCCAGGTAATCAGATAAGAATTGACCGGCAACAGCCCTTAACGCAAGAGGCTGTTGTCAGAGCTGCTTACACCTTCTCGGCGTGACTGGTACGTTGCCAGATCTGTGGTGAATGAAGCCGCCATTCGATTTGCCATCGAATCTTTTGCCAGCTACAAGTGCCCCGGCCAGATGGAATGCTGAAGGAAGACATAGAGTCCGTGACAGCAGTCTCGAAGAAAATCTTCAGTGCATGCCTGGCTCTGGCTTATATACCACGCTTTTGGAGAATGGTAAGGCTCGTCTTCATCACTAAAGTTGGGAGAGATAACTACACCAGCCTTAAAAGCTTTATACCCATCAGCACGACCTTTTTCACGCTGAAATGTCTCGAACGGCTGGTGGAGTTTCATATGCGTCAGAGATCGTTGAAGGTTCACCCACTCTTTCCATTTCAGCATGCCTATCTAAGCGGAAAATCCTGCGAGTCGGCAGTGTAAATCTTGTTCCTAGGGTAAAGCAGGCCTTCGACATGAGGGACTACGCTTGGGGATCTTTTTGGACAAGTGTAGAGTAGGCGTTTGATAATGCCACTTCCGACAGTATGTGCAGTTCTGCCAGTAGGCATGGCGTAGACCGACTGCTAGTGAATTGAATTTGTTCAATGCTTGCCCAAAGAATCATTACGGTGCGGGCCGGAGAGAATCTGCTGGTGTCATCCGGGATTAATAGAGGCTGTTCCCAAGGGGACATTAGATGTTCTGGTTGGTCTACCACCACTTGATGCTTTCATCCAAGGATAGGCCTTGAAGGTCATCTGCGGGCTGAAACACAATGGGAACTGGTACTGCTCCTATCCGGCATTGGACAACATAGAACGCATATACTTCGATCCAATGATTCTCTTCAGAGATTGTGGACAATTACTTAGCATATCAATGATTTGTTAATGCATTTTCTTGTATATCTCTTTAACAGTTCGCAACATCTTTAAACAACATGAAATAAATTCTTTCCAAATATGTACACACATATGTATATTTATTAATAAGAATTATAAAATCGAAGATGGGGCAAGCTCGATTCTCCTATAGCTTTCAATTTACGTAAAGCCGACACTTAGGAGTCTAAAATGCAGGAATCTAATTATTCTAGACGTAAAATTAACTTAAGTTACGTAAGCGCAACTTACGTACTCAGCTTACACATGCGAAATAAATAAAAGCACTCAATATTTGCATAAGCTTTTCTTTTCAGTTTCATTGAGCTCTAGAAATACTCTAGTTAATTGAACTCTGTACTTGGTCTCCTGTTCTCCCTTTACAATACTTAAAAAAATACAGATTTGTGGTAAACATATCGCTCATGACTAGCCTGGATTTAATAACTTTGCAACATACTGTTGTATGTAGTTTTTAAGGACGCCGCAGCAAATAAATTTGGTGCAAAATATGAATATCACGTACAAATTTTTGAAGGCTTATTGATGTAAAAACAAATTGATCATATTGTAGCATGATTTTCTCACCGATCCCAATTTATGTAATTTACGTAACATAAGAATCTAAAATCAACAGTTCTCCAAGTTTCTTAAGACCTTCCCATATAAAAGCTTATGTGAAATGTTAAGTAATGCCTAGTTGCGTAAATTAAGCCCAATCCAGTCGAATTGCGCTCTCATCGAGAATGGATATTCATTCCAACAGAAGACGCGAGTTCGGTTGGTTGTACTGATTAGTGATTTGGTTTTAAGAAATGCAAGTTTAAATTTTAATATATTATAGAGGTTTTTTTCGATGCGAGAAAGAATCCCACGTCCTTATAGACACGGAAAAAAGAATGGTTACTGTTCAAAACCTATTTTGTTTTCATACATTTATATACATATGTTGTTGTACAAATATGTTCCATATTACGCAGTGCGAAAAAAGCCTTTTTTTTACCACAGGAGGCTATTGATGTGCACGATACTTAAGATCAGTTCTTCAAAATCAAGGCTTTTGGTTTCCCTTCATCCCGTCAAAATTTTAAAAGTACTTTCAACTTTCAGTTAGAGCCCGGAATTCGAAAAATTATAACACATCTATAAATTGTGATGATGACGTAGAGGAAAAATATAATAAAATGAGAGGATATACTTTTCTGTTTTTTTTGTTTTATTTTTTTTCTTTCAAAATATGTTTCTAAAATAATTGAAAAAGTTCTGCTGTTAAATCTAATTTTATAATTTTCAAAAAATAGGGAAACTAAATACGTTTGAAAGTGAGGTAATTCATGTATTGAATTACTTAATTTCATGTATTGTTAATCATAAAAAAAAATTTAAATTTGAGTAGACTGGCCAATACATTCTAGAAAGGTGTTTAAGACAGGCTTCCGCTCCAATGTACTGGTGTATATTTAAATTTTGTCCTTGAATGCCGTTTCCAAACGACATTCACTCAAACGTCGATTGTGGTTCGAAAGAAACTCTTGGATATTTTATAACCTTAGTTTGCATCGAATCATGAATCTATTGCCGTTATGTACGAATATCACTTCAAAATACCAGCAGCAACGATGGTCATAATGCTTTTTACTATGTTATAACTGCATAATTTGCTAACGGAATTGCTTTTAAGCTATGCTAATTTTGCTGCAATCGGGCGATAAGCTCTTTTTCGAATTACTCACCTTGTTAAACCTATTCGTATTTGTATTATTTCAGCATCATAAACAATTTTTTAATTGATTGATGTAATGATTAATTAGTTTTGAAAAATATGACATCAAGTAATGATTTTATGTAAATATGGAGATGAGACAAAGGTGATGTTGTTTTTGTTTTCATATTTCCAGACTACGCAGCAGTTATAAAAAATAAAGCAAAAAACAATAAGTAAATAATGCTATGGCCGCAGTGTCCGAGTAAACTTGAGCTGTTAGTCCAAAAAGAGATTAAAACTTTGCAATATTACAGAGTTTTTCTAATACACTTAGACTATAAAGTTTCTAAACGTGTTTAAACTGTTTACTTATACATACATACATATGACTCTCTTGCCGGTATTACTTAATAAGTAAAAAAAGGAAAATTTAAAAAAATTCCCTTGAATCGCGTATATACTCCTTTTGTATTTATTTGTTTTAATTTTTTTATTAATTTGACGTCATGTTATTTTAATCAAACTATGTTCACTAAAATTTAGCAGTAATTGCCGAAAATGAAGCCGCGGATACTATTTGTTATTTGCACAGTATGCAAAAATAGTTTTTTTTTTCATTATAAATTACGATCTGTTAATATTAACAATAAGTAATTGGTGTTAGGGTTTGGAATTAAAATGTCCCTTCCCTTTGAAAGAGAACATTATTGTCTTTGGTGGTATTTAGTTACAGTTTTACTAATAGGTACATAGTTTTCTATAATTTTATTTTATTTTATATTACAGTACGAGCAAGATCTGTGGGTGTTTTAACCTTTAGTCTTCTTGGTTTAAGTTCCATTTCCGGTATCAGTCTCATCTCATGGTTTTTGTGCTCTAATAGTCGCAAGATGTGCTTACTGCTGCTTTTTTTACTGCTTCAGTGACAGTGTCTATGCCGAGGTCACGGTGAATATCGTAATTTTTTATGTACCAATTTGCGTTTGTGATTGTCCTTAGCATCTTAGATTGACTTCTCTGAATGATTTGTACGTTTGATTTACTGGCAGTCCCCCAAATTTCTAGTCCGTAGAGTTGTCGGAATTTGTTTTTCATCTCGTTTCGCTTGTTCAGTATGTGTTTTCTCCATGTGAGTTTTGAGTCAACCGTTATGCCTAAATATTTTGCACTTGAGTGTATTTTTATGTCTTCTCCGTTAATTTGGATTGGATATCTTGCAGATTTTCTCTTCGCGTATATTACATGTTGTGTTTTGTCTTTATTGACCTCAATGCCCCATTTTTTAAACCATTTTGTTGTAGCTGATAGCGTATCTTGCAGTGTTTTTGTTGCTGCTTCTTCATTGTGGTTAGCTGACATTAAAACTGTGTTGTCTGCAAATGTAGCTATCATTGATCCTCGAGTAGTTGGCGTTGGTTTGTCTGCGGAGTATAGTAAGTATAGTATGGGGCCCAGTACGCTTCCTTGAGGTACTCCAGCAGACGCCGTCAAGATAACAGAGCACTCATCGTCATATTTTATGAAGAAGTGTCTATCAGTCATGTAGCTTTTAAGGATATTAAATATGTTAAGTGGTAAAATGGTTTTTAGCTTATATAGAAGTCCTTTGTGCCATACTCTGTCAAAAGCTTTCGTGATGTCCAAATACACGGCAATGCAATATTTCTTCTTATCGAAGTCGTTTGTAATTTTGTTGACTACTCTGTGAATCTGTTGCACAGTTGAATGTTGTTTTCGGAAACCGAACTGGTGTGAGGGGATAGCGTCTTTTTGTTTTAGGAACGGGGAATTTTGTCAAGCAGTATTTTCTCAAACAATTTAGAGAGGATGGGCAGCAAGCTAATTGGTCTGTACGAGCTAGCAACAGTGGCGTTCTTGTTTGGCTTGGGGATCGCTATAACTTGTGCAACTTTCCATGCTTTTGGGAAGTATTGTAACCTAATTATTCCGTTGAAGAGGTCTCGTTTTTGTAGTACATTTAATCCTCTACCTTCTTTCTAAAGAGGTATTTTCTCAAAACAAGTATAATTAAAGTTCATTAAAAAGACAGTTGGAGGGTTGAAATTATCAAAAAAAAATTTAAGCAGACAATTTTAATCAGGTGGGAAACCGAAGCCAAAAAACTCTTACGGGTTAAGGTGAGTGCGCTAGAAAGCTTTGCGCAAGCTAATATTTGCCCATTTGATACAGATGCATTGTAAACACATGCACTTACCAATCTTAGGGAGGATCGATCGTGTTAATAGCGTACGTTCGTGTTGAGTAACATTTTTGTAAAATGGTAGGGCTGTGTAATTATTTCCATCAAGCGACTTGCAAACTCGGGCTTATATGCTTCTTGGATGAAAATTTCGTGAATAAGAATTTTTAAGACTTCCCTATAAACAAAATTTTGATGATACTGAATTTAACGTTTTGTATCTCTAGGTTAACAGAGGAGGATACAAAATTTTTACTTATTTCCATTGTATTCAACCAGTAGTGTTGGCAGAAACATTTAATGTATTGTAAAATGCCTACTACTTTATACGAGTCATCCTCCAATCTTTCACGAACAATTTAAGCATTTAAAAGTATCACGCATTAAAAAAATATCTTTTGAAATGTATAACAGATTTTGTGTGAATTTGTCTATTACATTTGAATTATCAGTAAAGTTCGTATTTTACTTCTTTGAATTATTTGCATGTTCAGTTGGTTTTGGCAGTGGATTAAGTCATTTAAATCTATAAAAAAATCAATTATGTGGAAGATTAGAACAAAAATTAACACTCATAATATATTTTCATTATTCAAGACAATAAAAAGCCGAAAAAACGTATAGCAGAATAGAAAAGTATTTTTTAACTTACGAAAATGTAAAGCATTGACTTCCTCGCCCAAAATATGTATGACTTAGACTACTTTCAAAATTATGAGCACAATTAAAAATTAGATCAATGATATGAACCGTATATTCTAAATCTATCATATCTCCTTATTTAACATCACAAAATATCTAAATTTGTTGTCTTAAAGTCCAATGGTTTATAGGTGAACAGCCTTGCAAGAAAAATGTAAATATTAAACTGATTTATTAACGCAAGATGTGTCTGGTAGAAACTCAAATAATCTGTAGTATTCAAGCTGTTAAACGAAATGTATGCGACTCTCTCATGTTGAGGTAGGTCGGAGCATAAGTAAACAAATAAAATCTTGAAATTATTATGTTTTTTCGATTATTCTACGTATATCGAATGTTTTCCGTTTGCTTGATGTTCATATGAATATGTGTGGGTAACATTTAATACAAATACGAGTAGATACCTATTAAAGTGTAATGAGCATTTAAACGCACATACACATACACGTGCATATAGGTATTTTTGCTTTGTTGTCCATTTAGATTATTGTTGTAGTAGAGCGCAAAGTAAAGTGCTAATCATCTATTTGAAAGGTGCAAAGTGTACTCCTTAATAAGTGGATAGATAATTAAATGGTGAATGGATTCCGTATTCGTTTTTCCACAGTTAGCACCGCAAGTCATATGGGGAATGTAACTGTTTGTGGCGTTAGCGAGGTGCTGTAAATAAAAATGCATTTTTACAAAATTTCTCTGCCGCATACCAAATATACATACTTAGGTTTACCTACCCAGTGAACCAAATAATGAACAAACTTAACAACAAAAATACGATGAGCTTTCCTATGCTTCTGTGATAATTTTAAGATATAGTTTTTTAAAAGTTCTACATTTTTTTGTCATTCCAGTTATTATTAATATAAGGGTATTTAGCAAAAAGATTCATTGTGCAGCCTTCACGGATTCTGAATATTTCTTTGAGCCCAATTTTCTCAATAAATTTAAGTATTCGTCCTTTTTTTATATCCTTCCCTTGCGTCGTTTCGTTCCAAAGTTTAGAATAAAAATTTATTTGTTTTTTTTGTTGATTTTTTTTCATTTATGCCTGTATACTTATATTAATTATCAAATTTTGGTTTTGAATAACTTTAACAACTTAACTAAATAAAAAAAAACATTTCGAGTATTGGAAATCTTTATTTGGACCTTTACAAATTATTAATTTGAAAATATGATATCTGTCAAGTGACTACCGTCAGGGTTGATATACATTTGTGCCCATTTTACAGCATTTTTCATGTTTTCAGCAAGATTGCTGGTGATAATTGTTCGCATTCCTGTCGAATATTTTCTGAAGGGGTCCCGATGGTCTAGAGCTCGAAAATTTAGGGTATTTTCAGGATTTTTTTTACAATAAAAAAAAAGAAAAACGATATTTAATTTTTGTAGGCTCTTTTACATACAAAAAAGAAAAAAAAATTTGTATTTTAAGAATTTTTTTAAATTTTAAAATATTTTTTTAAATCAAACGGAAAGTCTTTGTACCATACTTAACGTGAATTAAAAAGATAATACTCATGCAAATAACTTTTTATTTATTTTTATCACATATTATATTTCCTTAGTGCCATTTGTTGCATTTATCACATAAAAATGTTTCGTCATAAATACTTAAATACTAAAGAATACAAAAGTAAATAAAATAACATCCAAAATAACTTACATATAAATGAAAAATTATCCACTGAATATTTAAAACTAAAATTCAAATTTGCAGTTACTTATCTCCCTAAGGTGTCGCGTAGGGCTGCAAGTTGCAGTCTTTGTTGGCCGTTTAGTCCATCAAGACATTTTTTTGGGTGGGGTTGAATTTACCTATAATATATTTATTACAAAAACCACATTTCCTTATATACTTTTACAATTTACTTATATCTATGGTTAATAGTACGAAATATGCATTTTTCAGTGACGAGTGGTACGTTCGCTGATGTGATGATTCGACTCCAGATCGTAAAGACGTAAAGAAGTATTTGGGGAAAGTGAGTTGGCAGGATGTGCTATTGCAGGGCCAAATGAAAATATGTTTCAAAACGTTGTTTTTTAATTGCAAAAAAAAGCAGATGACGAATAAAAGAACGAACTGTTTGAACTGAAAACGAATAAATATTTTTGTATATGCTTTAGGATGAATAATTAGAAAATCCTCTGTACTGAAATTTATGTAGGTAAATTTATAACCTAGAAAATCAATCACCAAAACATAACTTCTAACCTCCCTTAAGTCTTTTTATGATGAATCATGATTTTTGAAAGCTTTGTTTGCATATTCATTATGAAGCTGAAGGCTGCGAAAAAGCAATCATTAGATTTTCTTTTTGATAATTATGGTTTGCTAGGTAGGCTTACATATGTATATAAGTACTATAAAACATATATATATATATATATACATATATGCACTTTTGAATGTTGGTGTTCACTGTGTTCACATATTTTTTGTTATATTTTAATATGCATATATGTACTTTTCGCGACTATTATGTTCATCTATTTATACATCGGGCCATACAGAGAGTGTGAATTTAACTGCGCATTGCGCCAGCGCATTCGGCGCGTTATGGCGATGATGAAATTGTATTGTGATTGTCAACCAACCCACCTCTTTAACATGTTGTATGTCCACATATCCACCCCTGTGTGTGTTGCGACTGCTTTAGGTTTTGTCTTTATTATTTATTGCCCATTGCCACTCCTTGCCCTTCCCCAGGCGGGTGGACCGAACGATTAGTCATGCAAAGCTGTTCAGGTATCTGTCCCTCAATCCTCAGTTCCCCCACACTCTCCTTAAGCTAATCATCATCTATAATTTTGGAGGAGACGCTAACCAATGAAAGTGAATGAGGGAAAACAAAAAAGAAAAACAAATAAAAACGAAGAGGAAAAAATATTAAAAAAAATAGAAGAAAATATTAAAAAATTGTAAAACAGTAAAAAAATATATCGTGAGAATAGCTTAATTACAGTTTTAAAGAAAGAAAACGAATTCTGATTGTGCCTAAGTTTTGTTATTTTCTGAGAGTAGAAGCAACAAAGGTGTACAAAAGAAGCGTACAAAGTGCCATGGCATAAAAATGTTAAAGACAAAAAAAACAAAAAAAAACTATAAATAACAAAGCTAATCCAATCACTTGCTGAGGGTGACCACTGGCCGCTCATTGTTGACATTAACCGATGTTCGTAATTTAGGTGGTTTTCATGATGGTACGGGTAGGTTAGTGTGTGTTTCATAAACAAAGAGAGGCATTCGATGAGAGACTACACAAGAAGTCCAATTAACAGTGTAACAGTAATGATGAGCTTTCGATTGTATGGCAACTTTTTCTTGTTTAGTACTTGTGGAGCTTTAGTCGAGTGGCGCTCTGTCGGAATGCTATGCGAATTTGAGTGGAGTATGTAAGTATGTATGAATGTAAGCAAGTGCAATCAAAGCTTTCTTTGCATAGACGTATATGTGTGTATGTGGTGTACTTCCTGTGATTGCTAATGTAAAGTCTAAACTAAATTAAGCTTACGACCACATACGTATTACAATTTCAAAAAAAAAATAATAATTATGTATAGTAAATATATGTATATTAAATGTTTTTATGTAAATATGTGTATGTATATACTTTTACATATATTTCATAATTAATTTTAATATAACACAACTCATTATGCACTTTATTTTATTTTCAGGTAATTTTCATTCTCTTCAAAAATCAGTTTCAATACTTGCAATGCTTGCAAAGCTTCAAGACTTGATGCAGGTAACATAGTTTTTTAAATTTTTTCATTAATTTTTCATTTGAAACTAATAATAGCACTGTAAATGAGCATACAGCTTTGTTTACAGAATCGCCTCGTTTCCACTTCTCTCCAATATTTTGTAATAATACAGGGTGGACCATATGGCGTTTGCTGTTTGAACCACCAATTTTTTTGAGAATGGTAACCCAAATGACATGCCAAATGTGTTCATAATTTACTTAAAGCTTTGACATTTACGAAATGGGACGCTATACGCTTGAACAAAATTGGGAAATATTGAGAACCTATTTCCAAAGTGGTGAGTCTTCTTCTTCCTCCGCGGTTACAGTAAATGGCGAGCGTTACCGTGACATGCTCAACGAGTTTTTGTTTCCAAAAATTCAAGAGGATGACATGGACGACATTTGGTTTCAACAGGACGGTGCAACTTGTCACACTGCCAAAGTTATACTCGAACTTTGGGCTACCGTTTTTGAAAACCGAATAATCAGCCGAAATTCCGATATCAATTGACCGCCTCGGATCTGTGATTTAAGCCCGTTGGACTATTTTTTGTGAGGAGCCGTTAAGAACAAATGCTATGCGAACCATCCAGAGACGATTGATGCTTTAAAACACGAAATCGAAGTTGCTATTCATGAAATTGGAGCCCAAACAATCGGAAATGTGCTTAAAAATTGGGTTGATCGAATGGCCTACTGTAAAGCCTTTCGTGGCAGTCATTTGAACGATATTATTTTTCATTCATAAATGACAATGTTCAATCTTCAAAATAAAAAAAAAAGTTTGAAAAAATATTGATAAGTTTTTTTTTATAGCCGATTCAAAAAGCAAATTTTACATGGCCCGCCCTATATAAGGCGTAGTAAAAAGAAATCCATTACTTTATTAGCATGGCTAGGATAATCCGATTCATTTCCATAACTTTTTGCCATTTTGAAAGTATACCTTTTTCATAGAAGCCCTCAACCAATTCACAAAAATGTATGACACCCGGTTTCTCTTTTTTTTCTCTCCATCAAAATCATTCGTCTTAGATAGAAACAGGCCCTTGGCAGGCCAGGTCCGAACCATATGGTGGATGCATAAGAACTTTCCAAATAAGCTCATGGAGATTCTGGCAAGCACTATTAATGTGTGTAATCTGGTGTTGAACTAATGGACTATAATTTTTATCTATTAGCCAAAGATGGATTCTTCTAGGATATTGCTTCCTTTAGACGTGGCGAGCCCATCTAGTATAGGCTTATGGCATCAGCCTCATAGCAAATCATTTCTGACCGTCAACCCTGTCATGACTGCCATTTGTGCCGGGGCACCCTGATTTGATCACGACCATTCTCGCTTAACACTATCGTAAGCGATCTACTCTTCATTACCACTTTCCACCCGCTTCAAGCATACATTGAGCTTCTTTGTGTATCCCACCTTGGTTATTGGTATTCCTGGTTAATTGTAAAAGTGTTTACATAGTGGATGCCCTCAGCAATTTTCTTTAATTCATCCAAATTTTCGACTTTGGCTTTGAAGAGCGTGCGGAAGCTTTGACACCAAAATTACTGGAAAGGAATCGATGAGACCAAAATTGCGCATAATTGAATGTTAGCACAAGCACAATTAGCATAGCACACACAATTTAACTCACGTTTTGAGCCACCTGGTTTGTCTTTTTTCTTCATCGAAGAAAAACTCCGAAATATGGTGTATTTTCTCTTTTCTCTAGTGTCTATCTACGACACTTGCTGAATTTATACTGATTCAAGCAATCACAAAACTGTCTCAGCAGTTTGTTTAGAATGATATCTTTTCTGCCATTTAGAGTAATTAGATCCCACTTATTGAGGGCGAGATACAGATTACTTAAGCCATTTTTAGGAAAAATATTCTAAGGATTTCCACTTACTTCTCTTTATGCACCCTGCTCATAACACCAAGGCACTCTATTGCTATAATGTTGCCTCACGTCACCTGAGTACTACCGAAATTAATAATGGACGCTGGAGTCATATCCTGTCTTCGTATTATGCGTCTTGCCAATTTTATATCAATTTTGTTATACAAATTAGACACTTTATTATTTACAACTATTTCGGTACCCTAGAAAAGCTCTATCTAATGCTTTTATGGTTTTTCCTATCGGCTTCATACCCCTCAAGTGTTAGAATCTTTAGTGTTTAGGATATTATGATTAGAAACTGGGAGAAAATACTTTACTTATTGAGCACAACATTCTGTCAAAAAAATATCGGGAATTGTTCATTAAAAAGCGCGCGTTACACGTATGTCTAAATTTTTTTGCTGGAATGTTGCTACAACTGTCTTCTATAGTGTCGCAGAGTTTGAGCGTGGCCAATCAATTAGCTTGTTTTTGGCATTTAATTATATCAGTCAACAGCAGGTGTGCACGGATGAAAACGTCGACAAAGTCAAGAAAATGGTGCTGGAAAACCATCATTTAAGTTTGAGGGAGGTAGCTTGTGACCTTAGCGTGTCTCACGAATCAGTTCGCAACATTTTACATCATCAATTGGGCATGAGACGCGTGGCTGCTCGACTCGTTCCAAGAGAGTTGAATTTCTTTCAAAACATTCATCGGAAGAAGGTGGCTGAAGACATGCTTGAGCAAGTGAATTCGAACCCAACGTTTATCCAGCGCATCATAACAGGTGATGAGACGTCGGTATATGAGTTCGACATGCAAACCAGTCAACAGGCGGTTGAATGGCGCTAACCACATTATCCACATGAGCCGAAACCAAAAAAACCGCGTCAAAGTCGGTCAAAAGTGAAAGCCATGCTACTCGTTTTCTTTGATTATCCTGATGTTATGAACTCGAAATCTCGGAATTTGTTCCAAATGGTTCTACGGTAAATAAAGAATATAACTTGGAAGTTATGCGACGTTTGAGAGAGAACGTGCGAAGGACACGGTCCAATTTGTTGAGTCGATAAAGGTCATTAAGGAGAATTCGCTGCAGAAACTGAAGAAGATTTCTTCAAACGCGTTTAAAAGGTGCTTTGATGGCTGAACTAATCGTTGTCATATGTGTATTGCTTTGAATGCGGCCTATTTTGAAGGCTGAAAATAATTTTTAATAATCAAACAATTATTCTGCGTTTTATTGAACAATTCCCGATACTTTTTTGACAGATTGTATAATAATTGGCACGTACACCCTTTTGGGTGTATGGCCGAGCTCCTCCTCCTATTTGTGGCGTGCGTCTTGATGTTGTTCCACAAATGGAGGGACCTAAAGTTTCAATCCGACTCCGAACGGCAGATATCTTTTATGTGGAGCTTTTTCAAGGCAGAAATACACTCGGAGGTTTGCCATTAGCTGCCGAGGGGCGACCACTATGAGAAAAAACTTTTTCTTCATTTTTTATCTTTTACTGAGATTCGAAGCTACGTTTTCTTTGAATTCCGAATGGTAGTCACACACTAACCCATTCGACTACGGCGGCAGCTCGTCCCTTTTTTAATAAATGAACAAACGAATTTTCGAGTGACGGATATCTTTATTTTGACGCTCTCCATTATTCAGCTTATTTAGAATAAAAATTAGAAATCTCCCAATACCATTGGGACTTCTACTCTGCATTTCGTGTTTGGCCGAACTCCTCCTCTGATTTGTGGTGTACGCCTAGACATTTTTCCACAAATGGAGTTTTATGTCGATATATCGTTAAGTATCGAACAAACAATTTAAAGTTTATGCTCGTTGTCAAGGTGACATTTCACACTAAAAAAAATGTCGAAAATGTCGATAAAATCACAGAAATAATCATGCAGGTCAAATGTTAGTAGTCATAGCATCGGCCAAAATGTAAAGATCGACCATAAAACAGTTTTAAAAGTTTTACGCAAAAATAATGGATTTCTTAATAATATATTCATATAGATATTACCATAGAGATTTTTTTAATAATAAACTGATTTAAATATATTTTTGGATTATATAGACGTTGCTCATATGCGCAGCCAAAAATATATTTTCCTCAAATTTGGTAATACGGGTGGTATGAGCAACTTTCAATTGACTTTTAAGGGTAGAACTGTAGCGGCGGAAAAATAAGCAAATTGTGCGAATGTTTTTCAGTAGAACAATGAAATAAATCAAAATCTGAGAACGGACCTTTATTAAATAAGTATTTACATGTTGCAGTCTGTATAAACTATTTTTGTAAAGTAAAGTCAGAGATTCCATATCAAGTGATCGAAGTATTATGGCCATTGTCGTATATTTTTCTGATAATTGGTCGAATAAAATAGCAAGTAGATTTACTTATAATTTGAATTGTTGTGAATTACTTTTAATTTCAGCATCATTCATAAAACCTGACCTTGACTGAACTGAATAAATATTAAAGGAAATTCTTACAACATTTTATTGAAATGAAAAGTTGGCATGCCTTAAAGCAAGATTTTTAAGGGAAGTGTCGGTTAGCCTTTGTCATTTTGGATTATTCATCATTTATCATTTTCATTTGCAGTGATACATCACGCGAACTTAAAGGGAATGTACTTGGTTCGCTTAAGCATTTAAAAAATTGTTCAGCGACCAAACGTTGGATAAGTAGTTGGAGAACTTATTGCAAATTATTGGCTGGATTCTACGGCTATGTTGTCTGAAATTTGTTTTGTTTTTTAATAATGTTATTTTTAAGAGTTATTAAGCAGCTTTTACTAATTTTGTGTGTGCAAGCATCGCGTGCAATAAATTCTAGCCGGCAGTAATCGACTAATCGACTATTTACAGAAACGTGGCAGACTACAATTTGCAGAACTTTATTTGTCGTTGATCGACGTGGATGGACAAATGAGACATTTTCAGACGAAAAAAAAATCAAACTCGGCAGTCTAGATGGATTTAATTATCATACTATTGGCATAATTTGTACTGAATTTTTATAGCAAGTGAAGAGAGATTTTGGCAATTAAGGCTGGTTCCAGTAACTGCAACAAAACACACATGTACAAAAATTTCCGGACCTATGAGCTCAGAAAATTACATAAATTTGTTGTTGAAGCCTTGACTAACTTTATGAAGAACTTGCCACTCACAAACGTCGTATTTTAGCAAGAGAACGCTGCCATATATGCGGTTCGCGCTACCCATAGTTGGCTTTACGAAAAACAAATTGAAGTATTAGAGTGACCATCACGATCCCCGGACTTAGACCCAATCGAAAATATGTGTGGGAAACCTTTCTTGTCGAGTACATTCTATAAGTTGTGAGTTTTAGACTGTAGAAGAGCTACGTAAAGTCGTTTTGGAACAAAGGTCGTTGTTTCGATGCCAAACCGGGTTGGAGTTACTATTAATTTTATGTTACGCACATTAATCATACCCTT